>PVKC010016853.1:0-20581 GCA_004027635.1 Crocidura indochinensis
TGAGCGCAAAGCCAGGAGTAACCCCTGAGCATCACTGGGTGTGGCCCAAAAAACAAACAAAAAAAAGATCTTCATCAAATTCAAAATATCTCTTTTTACCATGAAAGCTAACAAATACAGGCTTCTGGGGGTTGAGATATAGAAGGCAGTACTTTATTCAGCTTATGTCATTAACTGAATTTTAACTAGTTTGAGTCAACTTTCCATACATTTTAAGCAAAACACTCTCGATAATATAATAGGCATAAAATAATTTCTAAAAGAATAAAACAGGCATAAATACTAAGAAACGCTAAATAATCAGTAAAAGGAAAAGGACACAACGACAGATAATTATCTTAAGATATAGTATAGAAGAATACATATCAGTCAATAAAATGAATCTAATAAGGACTTGGATAAATTGAATGAGTTGAAGCAGAGTTTAAAGAGAATTCCAGAATATAGCAGAAAAATAACAGGCTTATCACATATAACTCAATGAGCTTAAGAAATAAAAAAAATTAAGCATTTTTGATAATATGCTAAAATCTTAATAATCAAGGACATTATCTATAAGAATGGGTCTAATCAATGTTAAATTCTATACCCTAACCCCCTCTTTTATAAGAGACGTCAAATCACTTGAAAATAAACAATTCCCAAAATTAGAGAGAAGTCCTTAAGTTTAAAAAAAGTATTTCTTGGGGCTGGAGTGGTCGTGCAAAAAGTAAGGTATCTGCCTTGAGCATGTTAACATAAGATGGACCGTAGTTCAATCCCCAGGCACCCCATATGGCCCCCAAGCCAGGAGCAATTTCTGAACATATAGTCAGGAATAACCCTTGAGTGTCACTTGGTGTGGCCCAAAAATTTAAAAAAAAAAAAAAACCTCTTATGACATAATTGAAAATTAAAAAAATATAAACTTTCCAAGTTAATTTTTGGCTATAAATTTTGTTAATATTGAATGGCTGCTTAGTGTTTACAGCAGAGAGAACACTTGATCACAAAGTTATTTATTTCCATTCTAAAAGCTAGAGACAATTTAAGAGATAAAACTGATTAGATATTGGATAGATAAATAGATGATAGATGATAGAGAGATACATAGATAGATGATAGATAGATAGGTAGATAGGTAGATAGATAGATAGATAGATAGATAGATAGATAGATAGATAGATAGATAGATGATAGATAGATGATAGATAGATAGATAGATAGATAGATAGATAGATAGATAGATAGATAGATAGATAGATGATAGATAGATGATAGATAGATAGATAGATAGATAGATAGATAGACAGACAGACAGATAGATGATAAAAGTTTTATTCCTTCTGTCTGGGTACAAATAAATATGCAGAATTCATTTACAAAATATATAAGCATTCTTTCATACCTTCATCTTTTCTCTATTAAATGTGTATCTATGATGAAAAAAAGAAGGAATGAGTTGGATATTAGAAGTCAGTTTCATATATTTTAATAATATAGAGAACAATAATCCCATTCATATGTTAATGTATTGCTATTTTAATACTATGAGACTTTATCTCTTATTCATGTCACAGTTATATGCTATTTTACATGGTGAGAACTCTGTTCCATGTATTCATCAATTTTTCTGACATAGTTTAAGTCCCAACTTCCTCAATGGATTAGGATCTGTGAGGGAAGGAAGAAACTGAAGGAAGGAGGGTGCACGAAGTTTCCATTGTCTAGCCAGAACTGGCATGGCATGACCCAAAAAAATAGGCCAGTTCAATTCTTTCGGCGTTTTAATCGCCAGGTGCCAAAAAGCTGACACAATTTCCACATTCCACAACCTTCTTCAAATTTATCTTTTAGCTTTGAAAATGAAATCAACTCTAGCAACAGATGTCTTGCCCTAATCAATCCATCACCAAAAGAGTGAAAAATAAAAAAGAAAAACTGCATAAATAACTTCATAAGACTTTCCTACTCTAGAAAAAAAACCTATTGAGTTTACTAACACCAACACTACTGGACCAAATCTCTTTTCCAGAATTAACTCAAACCCTATTTCTGCGAAGTTCAGGCCTCACAGAAATTGTTAAGTCTTACTTTATCTAAGGGCAGGTTACCCTGCCTCATCACCTAATGGTGAGATGAAATCAGAAGACACTTCATCCTTTGATCTGTGCAATAACCAAGATCACTAAATACAAAAGAATAATTACAACAACCAGTGATTGATCAGAACATCTGGAACCAGAAAGACTCTCTTCTAGAATTTATCCTAAGATCTGTGCAAAAACCAAGATCTTTAATTACAGAGGACTTAATTTGACAATCAAAACTGAGCAAAACATTTTCTGGCATCATAAAGAAAGACTTTGAGGTTCAATAATGAACAGGTCCAGAGCCTGTAGTTGGTTGAGGTCATGACAGTATGCTTCAGTGATGGAGACATCCTATATCTCTAGGCCAAGACAAGGGAATTTTCTTTCTAATATCCCCGATACTTGATGTGCCTAAGAAATAAAAAAGCCATGCCGTAACAGCCTCCCCTTTTTTAAATTTATATTTATAGATTCTAGACAAAGGCTTCTTCCCACTTTCCTATTTATTTATTTGTTCATTTATTTATTTATTTATTTATTTAGACACACCAAATGGTCCTCAGGGGTTATTCTTGGCTCTGTGCTCAGAAAACACTCCTGGCTTAGGGACCATATGAGATGCCAGGGACCAAACCCACTTTTGTCCTGGGTCAGTCAGGTACAAGACAAACACCCAGCTACTATGCTACCACTCAGGCCCATTTTTAAAAATCAAAACCATAGACCATGAATCATACTATACTGCCACATATTTCCATGTCTTCCTACAAACTGAGGGGGAAAAAGGTGGATGGTACCAGGGGCAAATCAGTCTCATGAGCATTGAGTGGAAATAAAAGTGATCAGACCTTAATATCCAATCCCAAAGTCAATGACAATAGAATCAAGAGATCCAAACTACAACAAGCTGCAACAAAAGAGACCTGTTACACTAGTAGTCGGGAGACTAAGGGTTGAGGTATGGGATGCATGCTGGGAACATTGGCAGAAGGAGGTGGTGGAAATTGCCTTTATTCACTGTCACTCTGTAGCTTAAATATCATTGTGAAAGACTTGTAATTCACATTGGTCTCAATAAAAATTTAAAAAAAGTAAAGTAATTGTAAAGTCCTGGGTTAGAGTGATAATACAGAAGGTAGGGCACTTATCTTGCACATGGCTGACCCAGGTTTGATTCCTGGCACCACATATGGTCTTCAAATCTTGCCAGGAGTGATCCCTGAGCAGTGTTAAAAGTAAAACCTAGCTCTCTCCAATTATAGTCCAACTTTTATTTAAAATGAAGTCCTTGATGTCAGTTAATGCCCATCCAGCCCGAAAACAAGAAATATGTTTAATCCTCCTCCTGACCTCATCCTACTCACATATCCACAGATAAAGAATATCAAATTTAATAAGGGGAGGAAGAAAATCTCCTTTAAATTTATTTGTTGGGATTGATCAATGCTCCATCAAAAATCAATAAAACAACTACCACATACCACAAGCTAATTTTTACACTAACAGGAATAAGCTTTACTATTGTGCTTTTAATGACTTTACCCCAGTTATTATGTTAAGTTCAAGAATACGAATAATAAAATTAATAAAATTATTAGATATTCTGTTAAGAAACTTTTACACTCGAAATACCCAAACACTCATTTACTTAAATATTTTTACTGTGAGAAGCACAACTTTCTAGAGAACAAAAGAAGCAGGTTCAATAAGATCCAAAAGATTCCATCCATTTCTTGTGTGACATCTCTGCTTCTGAACTGTCCATTTCAGAGTTGGCAAGGACACATGAATACTGCGGACTGCAGGCAGCTAGCTCCAGGAAACTAACCTTCAACAATCCCCATGCAAAGTTATTGTTGGAGTCATGGATGGGTGCCTGAAGAAATGAGCAGAGCTCCTCAGCTTTCAAAGCAGCTCCCTTGTTCCTGTACCTTTGTAAAAGCCCCCCTTGAGAAAAGGCAGAAAAGAAGTCCCTGCTCACATTTATTGTTCCACACACTTTTGTTGTGGGTATCAGGTCTTGTCAGCCAAAGCTGAGACATTATATTTGTTTTTGCAGTTTGAAGGACCAAAAAGATGAGAGTAGAATATCTTATTTCCACTGGTTATAGATCACTAAGGGCAAATTACTTTGACAAACTTGGGTTATGATTTCCCCTTCAGAATCATATGGAAAAGTTTGCTTCTACGGGGCCTGGGAGATAACATGGAGGTAAAGCGTTTGCCTTTCATGCAAAAGGTCATCGGTTCGAATCCCGGTGGCCCATATGGTCCCCCGTGCCTGCCAGGAGCAATTTCTGAGCATGAAGCCAGGAGTAACTCCTGGGCACTGCCGGGTTTGACCCAAAAACCAAAAAAAAAAAAAAAAAAGAAAGTTTGCTTCTACAAGAAAGAGGAAAATCAGAGATTATGGCATTGAATTTCATAATAAGACCTCCGATCTGAATAGAACACTGAATCTGATAGCATAAAAATTCACTGCTGGGCCATTCGGCCATCTGTGAAAATTTCCAGATTATCCACAACCAAAAGTCAAACTGTATGTTCCTATACTTTAGAAGTGTGAGAAAGGATAAATTTACACTAGACTTCAAATATCTATTTTGTGCAAACCAGTTCCTTCACAATTGTGCTTTCAAGACTTGACAAGAACTATCATTCTGATGAGTACAGAGCTGCCCCCCACTCCCAAAAAGGTTATGCCAATATAAATGCTCGAAGAGCTTGATGCCAGGTGTCTCTGTGAATTTAATGTCATTTTCAACCTGGCTTACCTAAAAATCCTATTCAAGTAAGTGGGGTGGGAAACAGTAGTCAATCAATAAAGCCTCCAGTCAGACATCTGTCTCTGCGCCTCCATTTATGCACACAACAAGCAGGACAGGGAATATTCTCCCCTAACACATGGAGCTACCAATGAAATCCTAGAGAGAAAGACACTATACACCACAGCTGTTTCCACCAATGGATGCATGACAGGGATCCAGCACTACATTTCATACTAAGAACATATATATGTACTGGACAGAGAACACTGGAATAATTCTGTGTTACTTGACATTGAAGGCCAGCAGATGGCAAGGTACAAGATGAAGATTTTGGCAACAAGGCCCAGGCCTACCATGACAGGATGAGTGACATCACACACAGAAAAATGTTGGGGGAGGATCTGGCCCATCTTATAAAACTGGTCTGTTAATTTGCACATCTTCAGAATCTGGATTTTATTTTTTGAGAATATTTATATGTTATCTACATGAATCAACACAGATAGGAAAAAAACCACTTTCTGGGAAACATACCTGGAAATTTCTCGTGATCTTGGACGTTGGACTAGAGATTTAGTGGGATTTAGGCAATGACTTGGTAAATAACAGGACAAGCAAGGGCAGTACTAAAAATAGCCTTTTATGCCACTCTTTAAACTAAAAAGCAGGTATGAGGAGTATGGATTTTGTCAGTTAAATTCAGACTTGATTTTCCAAAATGGAAAAAAAAATTGGATTTGAGAAGAACAAAGATATGATCAAATTTCTCCTCATAAGCTATATGATTGAGTCCAGCCTCAACCCTATCTCAGTTTTCATTTCGATATGAAATAAACCAGTTTCAAAACTTGAACTCAATAAATCCAACAAGGTTGAGCTCTTTAGAAAAGCAGATACACAGGGGCTGGGAAGGTGGCATTAGAGGTAAGGTATCTGCCTTGCAAGCACTAGTGTAGGAAGGACCTCTATTCAACCCTCCGGTGTCCCATATAGTCCCCACAAGCCAGGAGCGATTTCTGAGCTCATAGCCAAGAGTAACCCCTGAGCATCAAATGGGTGTGGCCCAAAAACCAAAAAAAAAAAAAAAAGAAGGAAAGAAAAGAAAAAGAAAAGCAGATGCACATACTGTCTTCTGCTATTGTATTTCAAACCAAAGCTGTCTAGACAATTGGGAGTTGGTTACCCAATTCATGCTTGATGTCCTCAGAGGGAACCCCTATTAATGGCCAAAACTCAAACAGATTCATGGGAGTAGGTTTTCTCTGTAAAATGGTCACACTTTTTCTGTTTAGTTCTGTGCTTTTGGTTTTATATTTTGGGCCATACCAGGGAGTTCTCACTCCTGGCTCTATACACAGGGGTCATTCCTGACAGGCACAGGGTCCCATATCAGGTGTTGAGAATGGAACCCAGCTCAGGCAAGACACTCAAGACAAGTGTCTTCCCAATTATATTATCTGTATGTGTGGACTGGGGATTACATTCAATTGACTCAGAGTGTGAAAAAGGGCCTTGTGCAAGGAAGGTAGACTACTGAGACCCAAGCTATTGTTCTGATGATATGCATCTTAACACATTTTATATACGATCAAGTTCTATAAACCCCTAAAAAAAAGTTAGCAGAAATGTGAAATGAGGTTTTAAAAGTTTTTAACTTCTTTTCTTCTCCTTGACCAGAAGATTAGTTAATTTTGTTCTCAAGATCTCAACAGTAGTGGGAGATTATTAAGCCTCTCTTAGTGCAAAGGAGGTGAATATTTAGGGCCCAAATTTTAACACAAAGTTATTAGTATACATCTTTCCACTTGAGTGAATTTAAAGGATTTTACCTCTATGTTTACTTTTGTTCACAACAATTTTATGGCCTGATGTGAAATAAAGGATAGAGACTTTAAGCTTTGATGTTGCAAAGAAAATAATGAATGCTACCTTCACCTGTGCAAAAGAATGATTTATTTGGATCTCTGCACTAAGTATTAATTAATTTAGGTTTGGCCTTTTCTTAAAGCTTTAATTATTCTTTTTCTTAAGAAAAACAAGGAATACAGGGTTCTCTGCATTGTCCTTTAATTGTGAGGTGAAACAAGAGGACGCTCTGCACCATCCTGACTGCAATTTTGGATATGCAGATTCCAGGATCTTGAAAACAGAAACATGATATCAACAACAGAGACTGTGTGAAAAATAAAAGTGTACTGGCACTACAGACAATGACCTGGATTGGACAACCTAGTTTGCCTGGAGTCTAGAGTTGGTCTTATGCCAGGGAACTTCAAGGGTAGGGTCTCCTTGTATTTAGGCCAAGGCTTTTCCTTTCCATGTCCCTCATATTTTGGTGGACCTATGCAAACAATAATTGCCACTCAGCACCGTTTTTACTGTGCTCCTTTGACTCTAATCCTTAAGAAAAACAACCCACTTAAACTTTTGAGGTTAACTTAAATTAATATGCATGTGTATAGAAATGTAAAAAAAAGTACTTTGCCTTCAATGTTTAAGGAGTTACTTAAGTTTTATGGCTTTAGATTGCTTTGTGTGGTGCTAAGAAATATTATGTACTAAAATCTAGGGACTTGAACAAAGTAATTATACATGGGTTTTGCTTTTATTTTTCTTAATGTTCTTTGGCTGAAAGTTCAAAGTTAAGATATCAGCAAGAGGACTACTGAGAATTCTGTTTATGAGTGATTGTCCTTCCACTGTAACTTTACCTTGTCCTCTTTCTTTGCATCTTTGTTCTCATAATTAAAAATAAAAAATTAGGGGCCCGGGAGATAGCATGGAGGTAAGGCGTTTGCCTTTCATGCAAAAGGTCATCTGTTCAAATCCCGGTGCCCCATATGGTCCTGCCAGGAGCAGTTTCTGAGCATGGAGCCAGGAGTAATCCCTAAGCACTGCCGGGTGTGACCCATAAATAATTAAAAAAAAAAAAGAAAATAAATAAACAAATAATTTTAAAAAGATATATTTACAGAACTTGACAGTGTTAGGGGACCAGAAAAAGAAGCTGAGGTCCTCAGAGTTTAAAGACAAACCTTTACTGGGCTTACACCTTAAAGGGCTAAAGGATTGTTCGCATCAAGATGAGTCAAATACTGGAGGTGACTTGTTTTGTAGACAGGAGTCACAGTTGGGGTGAAATGCAGACATAGCCAGACTTTTGTAGTAACTTGAGAGGAAGCAAGGAAGGAATACCTTAATCTTTCTTCATATCACCCACCTAAGTGTGATTCCTGCTGATCAAACTTACTGGTGATGTGATCAATGCCTAAGGAGCAGGTTTCCAGAACAGAGCATAAGGTAGAGAAAAAGGAAGTATGAATAGGAAAATTGGCTAGGGATGAAAGATTAAGCAGATGGATACTATAGCAGCTTCTTTCCTGTTTTCGTATTGTATAGGTGTTTCATGTCAAGTCAAAGGTATTTTTCTTATTCCTTTCGACAGACACAGAATATTCCACTTTAATCAATTTACCATGATGATTTTATTCTGCTTTTAGAGTAAACACTCAGTTTGTTGGCATTCTTTTAAAATGTTCAAGCGGAAAAATTAGTACACATACCATTTTGTATGTGTACAACAATCTCTGAAGAAAGTATTCTCAGAATACAATGTAGAGGCTTTATGTAGGAAGTTTAACACCAGACTCCCCTTTAGAGAGATTGTACCACTTTGCCTGACCAACAAGTGAGTTTCTGGTACCCTATCCTCACAGAAGTTTGGTGAACCTGTAATATTTTCCAGAATGGTAAATTAAAATTCCAATTTTAAGATAAAAAAAAGAAAAACAAGGAATATAGTATTTACACCTGAAGTGGTATTTGATTCTTCTCTGATAAGAGAGAACTTGAAAAATTAAGAACTTCCCTAGCCTCTAGCTAGAAGTTTTCTATATATGCTCTTGAGTGATTCAAGAGATGACTTTCCCCAAGGTTCTGAATGCATGCAGTTTTCAGATTCCAAGTAAAGTAGTTTCAATGGAGACCTCAGTCACATGGGTGAGTTCATAGCTTAGCTTACAGGTTCATGACTGTGCTGTAGTCACTCGCTGATAAAGTCTACCCAGTTCTGCAGATTTTCAGCTTAAAGGCAAGCGGTGGTTTAGGCTCACCACATTCCAGATGCTTTTAGTCCATTTCTCTATTAAGTTAGGTAGAATTTTCAAGGGAAAAATTCTGCTTTTGACCATATACTTATGGCACCTTCCAGAACCAACGTATTTCTGAATCCCACCTGAGACACATTTTGTTTGGAGTAGGGAGCCAAACTGTATCCAGGCCTCTGGATAGAGAGTTTCTTCTGGTCCTAGCCAGAAGTGGTCTAAGCACAAGGGCATCTCTCTCTACTCCTCCCTTTAGATGATAAGAGCAAGGTTTTTCTAGATAGAAAAGAGCTCTTTTTTCTCACAAACAAAACAGAAGGTAATTTAAAATTTGTCAAACAGTGTAAAGAGGGACTAGAGCTAGAATACAGCAGGAAGTGTGCTCTTGGAAGATCTGAGTTAGATCCCCAGTACCCCATGTGGTCCCCTGAATAACTATATGAATAAGGAGTAATCCCTGAGCATATCTGCAAGTTGTTTCACCACTCAAACACACATGTACTCCAAAAATAAATAAAAGTTATCAAACTGGATATTAGCAAGGGCAATTCTGTTCCAAAGAGTAGAGGTGCTCTATGAGCAAGCAGTGCTAGGGTAGCTTTCAGACAGCAATATAGCTTTGGGGATTTGTCTACAGTTCAATTTCAGCTTTGTTTATTTTTTTAAATAAATGAGAAAAAAGAGAAAAACACAACTTTCCATCTTAAATTTGTAGAAATAAAAATTAAGAAGAAATTAAAAGAAATAAAAAGAAAAATTGTCAGATCGAGGGGGGTTTTGGTGTATACTTTTTAATGGATTTTATTATTGCTTTCATAAACTTGTCAAGGCACAGTCTTAACATAGCAGGCACAGTAGTTATCAGGCAAAGAGTTGGCATATCTTCCATTCTTGTTCAAATGATACTTTGCAATAATTTTCTGAAATCCACAGGGGATGTTTTGGAGAGAAGCTGTGAGACAGCTAATCAGAAAAGATATTCTAATGTTTAGTTGTATTACAGTGTAGCTGAGGCTCCTGGGGGATAAGGCAGAATCCCTATTGGTTGATTCATTTTATCAGGATTGAATAAAGCGCAAAAAACAACTATCAGAAGAAATTTCACACTGGTAATTCTTGAAATGAGTTCAAACATGTGTTTCCTAATTTCTTTGATGTTCTTATTTTTAAAGAATTCATCTTTATTTCACTTTCTCTTCCTTTTATCTTCTTCAGTTTCACATTCAATATCCACCAGCACCTAAAATTTATTTAATTTCACACAAAGTACTGACTGGAACATTGACAAATAGAACCAAGTTATTCAAAATAAACATATAAGAAAAAATAATTCAGAATAAGTTCTATAAGTATCATTTTTACTTTCCAGGTCTCCATAAAGGGCATCTGATATATTAACCACTGCCTTTTAAACATTACAAACCAGTGGGTTGCCATAGCAACCTCAACCATGATACTATTCATGAGAAATGAAAATCCCAACAGAAATGGAATCCTTGGCACTTTATTCAGCACTTAAATCTCTAAATGTCCTCATTATTTATTACAATCATGTAATTATGTAGGTATATTAATAATATTCTTATTTTCAAATGACAGGCCTTCTGCTTAAGAAGGTTAGAGACTTTTTTCTTTTTTTTATAAACATATAGAATATTTAAGCACCATGATTGCAAGCATGATTGTAGTTGGGTTTCAGTCATAAACAGAATAACCCCCCTTCACCAGGGCAACAATCTCATCACCAATGCCCCTCTCTCCTTCCCCACTCATGCCTGTATCGAGACAGGCATTCAGAAGTGGAAGAAGCTTAGAGTCTTATCCAGGTTTGTGTTCATCAGTAAAAGGCAAGCTTAGACATCTAAGTCATGTCTTTGCATCATAAGAATTATATATTTTGCAGAGCCAGATAATTTGTAAAAACAACAAGTATATTTATATTAACAACTAACATTTTCTTTCATTTTTATTGAGAACAATATAAATTACAAGTCTTTCACAGTTATATTTAATGTACATAGTGACAATGAATCAGGGTAATTCCCACCACCAGTGTTGACTTCCCTCTGCCACTGTTCCCAGCATGCATCCTATACCTTCGCTCTTTGCCCCCTGGACTACTAGTACAACAGGTTCCTTTTGGGATCTCTTGATTCTATTGTCATTGACTTTGGGTTGGGTATGTCTGAACATTTTTTATTTTCACTCAATGTCATGAGACTGCTTTACCACTGGTCCCATCCACTTTTTTATTCTGAGTTTGTAGGAAGACATCCACACCAGCCCCCCCCCACTTTGAATTTATAATTATAGCCTCTAGACAGGAGCTCCCATCCACTTTCCTTTTCTCAACAGAACTATAGAACATGAATCATCTTGTTCTGCAACAACAAAAAAATTTAAATGTTGGACTTAAGAATGATCTGGCAAGTATTTTTTGGCTTTGGGTATACCAGAGAGATAATAGAGTTAGTTTATAAGGTCTTGTCTTAATAATAGCCAACACAGATTTAATTCCTGACATTCCATATGCCCCTTCAAAGCCAGGAATAAATCTTGAGCACTATTGGGTATGGAAATAAATAAATAAATAAATAAATAAATAAATAAATAAATAATAAATACCTTTTGACTCTGACAAGCTAAGCTTAAGGTCCAACATTCATGGCTTTAGAAGCATAACATGGATCTGAGCTAATATTCAGTGTAGCAATGTTAATAGATAATCCTTTCAGATGATATTCACAATTTGTTGGTTATTATGCTCTAGTATTTGAACTTGTGTCTTTTTTGAAGAAAAGAAAAAAATTTTTGCAAGGTGGAGATATAAAATAAAAACATCATAACAGAATAACAGGGCTGGAGCAGTGGCGCAAGTCGTAGGCCATTTGCCTTGCATGCACTAACCTAGAATGGACCACAATATGATCTCCAGTCATCCAATATAGTCCCCTAAGCCAGGAGCAATTTCTGAGCACAGAGTCAGGATTAACCTCTGAGCATCACCGGGTGTAGCCAAAACAAAACAAAACAAAACAAAAAAATAAAAGGAAACACATCCAGCATACAAATAATTATAATGACCAAGTACACAATTATATATATACATACACAGTAATTCTCAACTATGAGTCCACTTCATGCCCTATGGGACATTTGAAAATGTCTGGAGCTATTTCTAATGGTTACACCTACAGATTGCTACTTCAAGTAAATAGAGGCCACAGTTCACAAAACAAATCCACAACAAAATCTATCTATAGTCAAGCTCTTGGGAAATCTTGCTATTCATAACACTAAGTACTTGTTTCTTATACATTTAAACATCTTATAAATGTATTTCTTGCTATTGATTTATCAAAATGATAATTAAAATTTTATTTTTAACTAGTACCAAATATTATCTAAGCCTTATAGAAAAATCAGAAAGTATAAATAATTATAAAAATGAAGTTAATTCTGTAAGTTCAATATTTAGGTGTCAGCAAGGGGATTTCTTCTGAGAACTCTGTTTATGGGCGATTGTCCTTCCACTGTAACTTTACCTTGTTCTCTTTGCATCATTGTTCTCATAATTAAAAGTAAAAAATTAAAATAAAAATAAATCAAGTCAATTTAAATTGCAATCTAACAAAAAATACTATTTTTCTAGTGTATTATCCCATGGCTTCCCCACACAAATATCACATAGATACTATCTAAGTGAAAGATGAAATCACATTTTATTTTTTAAATTTTATCAGTGCATTGTGTATAGCTTACTACATAAGTAAACCAAATTATGCCTCATTACTTTTGAAGACAAAAATCCATTTATAAAAACAACAAAGTATATTAATCAATATTTTTGTGTTTATAGAAAGTTCATTTCATCTAGCAACCAGTATTATTATAAATATTAAAGTTTTATATGTACATTTTTGTTTATATTATGAATTGTTTTAGCATGATTTATTGATATTTTTTAGGTTAAGGAATATATGAAT
Source organism: Crocidura indochinensis (assembly GCA_004027635.1). NCBI lineage: Eukaryota > Metazoa > Chordata > Mammalia > Eulipotyphla > Soricidae > Crocidura > Crocidura indochinensis. Next base: position 12,930 of record PVKC010016853.1, read on the forward strand.
TTTAATTTAGACACTTTATAAATTTGATACACTTTATAAATTTTATATTATAATACTAATTGACAAGCTTAAAATAATTTTTACTGAAAACAAATTTAATGGTATATTGAAAACCATTCCCTCAATCTCTATTCCAAAATAAATTAAATATATTATTAACATGGATAAATGATCTGGCCCATATATTCCAGAAGATAATAATCCTCAATTTTTAGAGCTAAATATAGAGGCTGCTAACTTGCTCTAATATACAGTATGTGATATTGGAAGTCAAAATAAAGCTAAAAGGGCAGGCATAAATATAGACAAATGTATAATCATGTTGATTAATTGATAGCTTTACAAAAGAAATGAATGACTTCAGAAATTTAGTAGAAGTAAAACTCGATGGAAATCAAAGAAAAGGAGATTAATTCCCTCAAAATCCTGAAAAAAATTAAGAGTTTTGTGATTTCCTTATTTAAATTATAAAGTGGATATTCCTTTGTCTAGAAAGAAAGTACAGGGTTAAAATGCCTGGCTTACACAAAAATTGAGCATTATTCAGTTACTAACACCAAATGGTCCCCAAAATACCACCAGAATCTATTCCCAAGAACAGAACAGGTTTAGCCCCTGAACACACCACTTATGACATCCCCTTAATGTTAGTATATTCTAAGTATAAAGTAATAGCTGATAATCCCCAGACCCTTGGTATATGTGTTTCATTTTTTAGAAGCGACCAAGAATTCAAGGAAAATGTCTTCTGGAATGTTCATTTTTGTTTTCCAAAGCCCAAGAAAAATATGCTACTGTGGCTACAAACAAAAATATTGTGCCATTCCTCACAACCATACACATATTTGATGCGATTTTTGAGTATTTGAGATCTATTTATTAAATGATTAAAAGTTAATAGAGATGAATTTTCAGCCAATTAACCTACTCTCCCAAAAGGAGAGTAGGGAGATATTTATTCATCGTTAAGCCATAAGATACACACAAAAATGCAGGCAATATTTCTTTGTGACACCCAGGAGACCTGTGTGTGACACAATATAGAGTCTATGTGTATCTCACTCTCCACAGGAATTAATTTTAAAGCACCAGAATGCTGACAATTGGCTGTAAAACAATGTTGAAGAAACTCAACATAGAACAGAAGGCACACTTTCCTTAGGAAGAATGCTGATAAAATTTTAATGAAGTAACATGTTGTCATGGGGATTTGTTGCTATTCATTAATTCATTGTGCTGTTTCTCTATAGTTGTGCTGAAGTTGAGTGACAAAATGTCAAGTAGCTTTGCTCATGGTTTATATTGTCTTATTGATACCCTAAATTTAGGGGGTAAATTCTTTCAGTATTACCCCACTGCAAATGGGTTTACACATTTTTCAAAACTGTCTGTTTTATTTCAAATGAAACTCTCACCCTCTCTCTTTCGTTCTTTCTCCCTTTTCTCTCTCTCTCTCTAGGGTAGGTCTTTGACTCTGCAAAGCAGTAGAAATATCACAGAATGATTGACAGCTCTGATTACAGATAGGGACTACCATTGGAGCCAAGGAAGTGGAAGTCTGTATGGTTAAAAATTAGTCCACTGGCCTATGAATTAAAATAAAATTCTCAACAGAGAATAAGTCAATCATAAAATTATCCAGTGTCAAAATCATTGTTACATTTTGCAAATGAGAAAACTGAGAAGTCCCAGAAGATAGAGGATAAAGGATCTGAGTGCTGAGCAGTAACAGAAACTAAGTCTTGATAATTTTGTCATCACAGTGGTTTCTTCCCTTATATTTTTTGCTTCTAATAGATTTTAGGCTTCGCTCCTGAAAAATTAGGTTGTTGATAAAATGCAAAGAGAATATCCTTGGAGTGAAAAAACCCACATATAACTTTTTTTTTTCATGCACATCAGTTTTATGTTTGTATTGATAGAAATTTCCTAGTTGTTGATAAAATGGGCGTTCAAGAATTTGGCAGATTAAGACAATGTCTTTTATACTCTGTAGTTGCAAAGCCATCTAAGGCCATGGTATGTATCAAGGACAAAAGACAGAGTACAAACTCTAGTCTGAGCAAAGTTTCTATATTGTATTTATCATTAAATAATTTTAAAGGGATTTGATAATAGATAGCTGGTGAAAAATATTAGAGAATATTAGAATATTAGAGATAACTGGCGTTGAGAAATCACAATCTTATTCCAAGTAGTCATGTCACATTTGCAGAAACACTAAAAGATCAGAGGGTGCAGCAGCTTATTTTTTTTCTTATTCTTTTCTTCTCCCACCCAACTTTTGGTTGATACTTTTGTTTGAAGATGTTTTTATTTTTATCCCATTTTCCCCTTTTACTTTCATCATTGACATTACTGACTTGACTGGACTAAGGGATTCATACTTGGTGGTTGTGGTGTTGGAACATTTTTAGTTTGAGAGGTTCAGCAAGTTTAATGATGCCTTGCTTGTGACTAAAACTGGTAAATCCTTGCATCCTATAGAGTCCCCCAAGTACTGTCACAGTATTTCCTAAACTCAGAAGCCTTGAGCACTGGCAAGTTTAGCCCCCAAATATTTTAATTTAATGTGAACTTCAACATTGTATTATTTAAGGGAATTATGGTATATTTTTATTTTAAAAACCATGGTGCCATAAATTTGTCTGCTAAAAATGTAAATATATATTCGGTAAATGTAAATGTTCGGTGCATAGACAGGGCTGAGGAATAGCTGAAAGGGACACAGTATATGTTTTGCATGCCAGAGACCCAGATTCAATTCCTGGGTGGTCTTGCTAGTACTGCTAGGACCAATTTTTTGCCTTCCAAAAACAAAAACAAAGTTGGGTGCAAATCTATATCCATATCACGTAATGTATTTTCTTTTTGTTGTGATGTATTTTTCTTTTTGTTTGTTTGTTTGTTTATGCTTTTGTTTTGGGGCTAAACCTGATGATGCTCAGGAATTACTCCTGACTATGTGCTCAGAAATTGCTCCTGGCTTGAGAGATCATATGGGGATCAAACCGCGGTTCATCCGAGGCTAGCACACGCAAGGCAGACGTCTTACAGCTTGCACCATCCCTCCGGCACCGTGGCATATTTTCATATACATATATATTCTAAAATAAATATCTATGAACATTCTCCACTATTTCTATGTTTCATCTCTATTTTGAGGTATCCCCAAATTTTCTCATTTATTATGTATTTATGTCATGGCAATTTTACAAATATTTTATGAAATGCTTTTTAAAATAAGAATATACTATTTCATTAAGTAATATCCTAAGCATTACTTTATTATTTGGTATGTACCCAAAGAAAGTATTTTTCTTCACTAATTTTTGGGGAGACCATACACAGCTGCACTTAGGAATTACTACTGGATCTGTCCTCAAGAAATTACTCCTGGAGGCTCAGGGAACCATCTAGGATGCCAGGGATTGAACCTGGGCTGACTATGTGCAAGGCAAGTGCCCTACCATCTGTGCTATCATTTCGTCTCTCCACTAATTTTCAAAGCTCATAGTGATAATTTATTGCTAGTTCACAAATACATTTAAATATTGAACTGTTTGCTCAATATAATGTAGGAAATTCAGCTTATTCAACACTTCTTTAGTAGACAAATGCAAGTAATGACTAATTTCTTAGAGTCAGCAAGCACTTATTTGAAGGTCCCAAGCTCATGCATTTCTCAGCTATGATATATGTTTCATTTATATTTAGAGCACATATTTGAACTGAAACATATATATATATATATATATATATATATATATATATATATGAAATGCGGACTTTGAACTGGAGAAGAACATACTCGAATATAAGAGTTTAGTTGGTATCAGTTGAGAGTTCAACGATTATTACAAATTAAAACCTCATAATCATCTGTCATTTTAAGACAGATATCTTGTCATTTAAAAAATCTTTTTATTTCTTAACTTTAAAAAGATTCATGACCTGTTCAAAATCAAATTACACTATGAGATTCTAAATTTTGAATACATTCTTTGTCATAAACAAGGCTCAATTTCCCTCTCAAGCCCTTAGAGCTGGTAAACCTTGTAACCTAAAATATGTCTAAGAAAATACACTTAGGCCCTAAGTACATTATATTTTTCTAAAGATCTTACAATAAACAAAAATTAGGTAGGGATAAAGTAATCAAAACAAAATAAAGTCTATATGATTTATTGATTTGAATCATAAAGTTATGATAACTTTTTTTTTTTTGGTTTTTGGGTCTCACCCAGCAGTGCTCAGGGGTTACTCCTGGCTCCATGCTCAGAAGTTGCTCCTGGCAGGCTTGGGGGACCATATGGGGCACCGGGATTCGAACCGATGACCTTTTGCATGAGAGGCAAACGCCTTACTTCCATGCTATCTCCCGGGCCCCAAGTTATGATAACTTTATGGAACATAAAGTTATGTTCCAGAGTTCTATGTTAGTAAAAGATTTTCAAGAAGCATTTTAAAGTGGAACACAAAAAAAGGTCCAAAGCAATGCATGCCTTTCATTATATGATTTCCAGCAATGACTTTGTCACAGACCAAAGAAGTGAAATAAGTGCTCAATGATATGATTTATGTTTTTAAAAGTATAGATCACCCCGGCCACCCCCTCTCTGCCCCTGTGCCTCATTCTTCTTTCTCTGGCTCTTGACATTATTTCTTGGTTATTGGTTGACAGTTCAGTGCCTTGAGTATTGCTCTCGCTGTAGGGTTAGCAGGATAATTGACAAACCAGAGAGATCATATCCCTGAATTAGGATGACCAGACTGTCAAAACAACCATGACATATTCTCACATCAGCTTTGACTGCAAGTCAAGGCTGTGAGGGAACATTCACCTTGGCAGAGCCAGCTGGGAAGTGTTTAGTTAAAAATAGAAGTTTGCATTGTAAAGTTTTGCAGGGAACAGAAACAATGTAACTGTTTTAAATAAAGGTCATGACAAGATATATTATATTGGATAATATGATTTACGTAAGAAAAATTTACCATATTTACAGTTAATTTAAACATTTATTATAAATAATTATCCTAGTGTCTCATTTCATTTGAATAATGTAGCTTTACAATTTGATAAAATGTCTTTCTCTAGAGATATTTTATGAATTTGAGGAAAGACTATTAGTAGAATATACCAGTAAAATTAGTTATGCACATAGTATATTACATGTAATCGAAGGAAAATGTTCTATTAATCCATACATATGCCTTCTGTAGAATTTTACTTAAGACCTATCTTGGAAATTTCAAAACCAATGTATGCATATATGTATTTTTATTAATAAGTTGCAATCCCATAATATGAGTATCAATGAGGAGTGGTTTATATTTCTATTTCTATAGATATATTTTATAAATCTATATTTATATGTATTCATTTATATAAATATGTATATAATATAAATACAAATGTTTTATTTAAACATAAAAATAAATATATATTTAAACATATAAATAGATATAAATATTTATATTTTATATATCTAGTTCTTAAATAGCGGAGTTAAAAACATTCAAAATATGAGCTAAACTTGGTACTTTAAACATCATCTCTAGATTTTCAAATTGCTATCATAGATCTTTGAAATGACAGGTAAAGTGATAACTATTTATAATGCAGGCATATTCTTTGTATGAAAGCAGAGATTGAAAATCACTAAGAGGAAATTTTAATGCAAATATTAAAAAGGTTATTTATTTAGTTCTGGCCAGCTAACACATGGAACTGTACACTAGTATTAAAAAGGTTCAATTATTTTTAAAACATAAATATTTATATTATTAAAATTGATCTGAAATATATCCATATTAAACATAAATTTATTATAAATAGTTTTATTTATTATCATTAATGATTATTTACTTGTGTTTATTATGAATATAGATTTATAATGAATAAATTAATATTACACTATATGTATATTTAAAATATAAAACTTAAGACACTTATTTATGCACCATTGGGCCTTGAAATTTTTCAAGATAGTTTTGGAATAGTTAGTCAGTATTTTTCCATCGGAGTCAAATTTTTCAAAATATTAAAAAGAGCAAGATACTTAAGGAAATATTATTTACTGACAAACTTCAGTTTTACAACTATTCGAATATTAAAAATAAAGATTAGAGAAAGATGGCATAAAAGCTACCCATTTTATCTTGAAAATCTAACTTTTTAAATAGTATTTGGGTCATCCACCAGTGATGCTCAAGGGTTGCTCCTCACTCTGCGTTCAGGAATTACTACTCGTGGTTCTAGAGACTGGGGGTGGGGTTGAGGATTAGAGGCCATATAGGATGTGAGGAATGATTCTGGATATGCACATGCAAAGCAAGCACACTACTCTGTGAGCTCTCCCATCACCCCAAAGCTAATATTTTCTGCAAGTTTTGCTAGTTTCAACTATGTTATTCTCGTATAATACCATGGATCTAAATATTCTGGAACAAACTACATGATTTCTTCTTTATGGTTAGGGGCTCATAATTTGGGGGGGGCACAACTAGGGATTAGTCACAGCTCTGCACTCAGTAATTACTCCTGGTAGTGCTCTGATGACCGTATTTAATGCCATGAATCAAGCATAGGTCAGTAACATACAAGGCAAATGCCCTACCCACTGTACTATCACTCTGTACCCCCACAATTTCCATTTTTATGAAGTTTGCTTCTTTAAAATAACTTGAGGGGACAAAATGATAGAACAGCAAGTAAGGTGCTTGCATTGCAGGTTGCTGATCCAGGATTAATCTGGATACTCCCTGAGCACATCAGAAGAGATCCCTAAGAGAAAAGCCAGGAATAATCCCTGAATATCGCCAGGCCAAATGCAATAAACAAATAAATAAATAGATACATACATACATACATATATACATATATACTTAAAATAACTTGAATCTAGCATGTGATAAATGATAATGAGTAAAGGGTTTTTAAGGATAGAATAAATTTTTTATAGACATAACATGTAAAACTTAACAAGAGAGTCAATAACTATTTCATTTAAAGAGGAGTCCAACAGTTTGGTGGTCCATCATCATTGCAATGTAGCCAATAAAACAACTAGTCTTTTACTGCTGTTTGTACCATTGCTTTCCCATTTTACAGATAATCAATAGAAATTATAGATTTGGTCAAGAAAATTCCAATATAACATGGTTATAAGAGGATTGGGGCAGTTATTTAACTAACCAGTCTATTTGTCAATACAAATCGTATTTTCACCTGGTCACTCTACCCTTCATCACCATTATCATTTTATTGTCTGTGATGTTTCCCTATATTGAGGTAAAACCATTAAAAAACAATCAAAAAAATTACTTAGCTTTCTGCATTCAAGTATATGACCCACAGTATTATTTTATAGTCCTCCCATTAAAGCATAAAAATTTCAGATTAAAACATTCAGTAGAAATAAAAAAAATAAGGCAAAGGAAAGTTAGGACAAGGCAGAAACTTATGACCACATAGATGATATTTTTTCACTTGTTAGAAAATTATTGATTCTGTAGAAATGGAAGGAAGGAAGGAAAAGAAAGAAGGAAAAAGACAGAAAAAAGAAAGACAGAAAGAGAAGAAAAAAGAAAGAAAGAAAGAAAGAAAGAAAGAAAGAAAGAAAGAAAGAAAGAAAGAAAGAAAGAAAGAA
>PVKC010016854.1:0-20589 GCA_004027635.1 Crocidura indochinensis
TTTTTTTTTTTTTTTTTTTTTTTTTGGGCCACACCAGTGACGCTCAGGGGTTACTCCTGGCTATGCGCTCAGAAGTCACTCCTGGCAGGCACAGGGGACCATATGGGAACCGGGGAATCGAACCGTGGTCCGTCCTAGGATAGCGCAGGCAAGGCAGCAGGCACCTTACCTCCTGCGCCACCTCCCGGCTCCCTGTATTAGTTTTTTTTTATTGATGCTTACCAAACAAAAACTCAACAATCCATGGGCTCATCTAAGTTCTTTCAATCGATTAAAAAGAAAATGGACCCAACTGGATTCTTGTTTGGATTCTTCAAGGGAAGAATCTATTTCAAATTCATTCGGGTTATTGGCTGTAGTAAATCCCAGCAATGAATAGATCTATCTCTCCACTTTTGGACTGACTGTTGCCTGCACAGAATCTTTGCTTTGCCTCTTTTCCCTCCATGTACAATCCATGTTCAAGGTCACAACCACATTGTCAATTCACTCCAGTACTCTAGAGCCAAGGAAAACTTAGCCTTTAAAGGAAATTAGATTAAAAAGAATTTACCCAAATCATATCCCTTTTAATTCACTTCATTGATCAACAATAATTTAATTATATTTATAGAATCCAATATGTTGCCAAGTAATATAAGATTATACCTTGGATAATAGCTTACTAAATTAGTTGGGACATTCTGGGTGGTTTAGAATGCTGCCTACTGGGCCCGGAGAGATAGCACAGCGGCGTTTGCCCTGTAAGCAGCCAATCCAGGACCAAAGGTAGTTGGTTCGAATCTTGGTGTCCCATATGGTCCCCCGTGCCTGCCAGAAGCTATTTCTGAGCAGACAGCCAGGAGTAACACCTGAGCACAGCCAGGTGTGCCCCCAAAACAAGAACAAGCAAACAAACAAACAAAAAAAAGAATGCTGCCTACCGTAGTATTTCCAAAAAGCAGCTCTTCAGGAAGACAAGCTTTTTTTTTTTTTGGTTTTTGGGTCACACCCGGCAGTGCTCAAGGGTTACTCCTGGCTCCATGCTCAGAAATTGCTCCTGGCAGGCACGGGGGACCATATGGGGCTCCGGGATTCGAACCGATGACCTTTTGTATGAAAGGCAATCGCCTTACCTCCATGCTATCTCCCGGGCCCCGAAGACAAGCTTTTTAATGATAGTTCCTTCTGGTTCTTATGTGTTGCGAATCTTGCCATGTATTATCTATGGCTTATCCCTTATCAATGGAATTTTCCTGGTGATTCAAAGAAGGCTCTTGTCTCCCAGAACACTGATTTCTGGGGTTTATTTGTTGGTTTTGGACTTCGAGTCCAATGTGTTCTAAGCACTTAGGGAGAGAGACAAGAAGAAAACAAGCCAACAGAACTGTCTGTAGTTTTGTTATTTCCAAAGCTGTAGGTTCTTGTGTAACAATTAAATGAGAAATTGCTGCTATATTCACAGACTAACCGTTATCTTATTAACTTTTCAGGCCCTGATTTACCCTTTATGGAATATGTTTTGATAAAGAACATCTGGTAGTGTTTTCAATTAAATATTGTACCACTAAACTTTGATTAAAAATGGACTTAAAAATTTAATAGCCCCTACTTTAGAAGATGGCTAAATGCAAAAAAGAAAAATGTCACTTATTTAAGTGGTTTCTTCCCCCCTCCTTTAGTTGCTCTATTTTCACCAGTTTCCCATTAATGACTGCTTAAAACTCGCACAATTTTGGATGTAATAAATCTAGATGCATAAATAAGATTACCATCCCAATACTGCTGTTCTCACTCTTTTACTATTGATACCTCATTTTATTTTTATGTTTTAATTAAATTGAGTATATTTTATGTGTCAGTTTGCTTTAAAACAACCGCAGTGCATATAATTGACACTATTTCATTCTTGTTAGAAAGTGCTGAGTTGAATTAAACATTCCAGTTTCATTTCCTTTTACATTTAATCGTGGGAAAATCTCAGACAGAAATAATATGAACTGTATTTCTTTTCCAAGTTGCCCTGAGAGGTGAAAATAAGTAACTACCCAGTAAGTACTAATAAAGAATAAAATGAAATCTTTATTGTTAGCATAACTCTTATTTCCATAAAAATAGATATTTTATGGTGTAAGGTAACTTGACATAGTAATTCATCCCAAATACTATGTAACAAACAACACATACCTTATTGATATTTCATGTATTTTCTGTAAAGCTTACATAAATCTTTGGCATATGTTTTTAAATTTTAGTTATCATAATTTATAATCTGAGTAATATTGTTTTAAGATCCAAGTATGACTGCAAAATCCTAGTGCCAGGATATCAGAGTCCATCCACCACTGTCTACAGGTCCTTCCTTGCCACCTCTGTGTTTCTTTAACTCTACACCTCAGAGAGAAAATTCAATATTTGTCCCTCTTCATTTGATTTACATTGATAAGCATGATCCGTCCACCTTTGTCCAACTAGCAGCAAACTGCATGGTTTCATCTTCTTTCATAGCTGAATAATATTCCATTGCATTTATGTACTACAATTTTATTATTCACTTATATGTTCTTGGGGACTTGGATTTTTTTTTTTACTTATCTTGACTATTGTCAAAGATGCTGCAATGAACATAGGAGTGCCACTATTTGAAATGGATGTTTTCATGCTTTTGAATGGAGATTAGTATATTTTTAATTTATATTCACTTAAATTATTATACTTAATGCATTTTTGCCAGGGAGTTATATTATATCATATTTTTATAGAGGAGGACTGAGCAAACAATTTTTGTATGGAGTTGCATAAAAGATAGTTTTTGTTTTTTTTTTAGTTTTTGAGTCCCACCCGGCAGTGCTCAGGGGTTACTCCTGGCTCCATGCTCAGAAATTGCTCCTGGCAGGCACGGGGGACCATATGGGGCACCGGGATTCAAACCGATGACCTTTTGCATGAAAGGCAAACGCCTTACCTCCATGCTATCTCCCGGGCCCCAAGAGATAGTTTTAACTTGGTGAATTTGACCATCTTGAAACTGTAATTGTGGTTTTTTTTGTTGTTTGTTTTTGTTTTTATGTCACACTGGGTGGAGTTCGGGGGTTATTCCTGACTCTGCACTTAGAAATTACTCCTGGCAGAGGTGGGGACCCAGAGCTGCAAGACACCCATCCTGGAGATAACAGAGGCCATGATGGCAGAGCCTGTTGCTTTGAAACCCAGAAGGCATGTCAGCAGTGCCCAGGTGAGGGACAAAATTCAAGAAAAAGAACCAGTGGAGTGCAGCTACTCTACTCTGTGACCGTGCACTTCTCTTAGTCAAGGAACACTAGCATGGGACATAGAAAGTACCACAATGCAACTGTGACAATGGGGAAACAATACAGGCCTCCACCATGCTTAGAGGACAAAGGACAGCTTTGTAATAATACCTAGAGACAATAGAGATGAGGGCTGGAAGGACCAGCCCACGATATGAAGCTACCACAAATAACTATACTAACAACTACCATGACAATTGTAGTGAGTAAGAGAAATGGAATGCCTGTCTTGAATACAAGCAGAGTTGAGGGAGGATGGAGTTGGTGGGTATTGGTGGTGGGAAGGTTGCACTGGTGAAGTGGGATGTTCTTTTTTTTAAGACTGAAACCAAACTACAAACATGTTTGTAATTATGGTGCTTAAATAAAGATATTATAAAAAATAAACAGGAATAGAAGACAGGTAAACACATAAACATGCCTGTGTTCAAATAAAACTTTATTTATAGGGGGCCGGACGGTGGCGCTGGAGGTTAGGTGCCTGCCTGCCTTTCCTGCACTAGCCTAGGACGGACCACGGTTCGATCCCCCAGTTCCCATATGGTCCCCCAGGCCAGGAGCGACTTCTGAACGCATAGCCAGGAGTAACCCTTGAGCACTGCTGGGTGTGGCCCCCCCAAAAAAACTTTATTTATAAAAATAGTAAATGATCCAGAGCATAGTTTGCTGACTCCTATCCTCAAGGATAATGACTGATTATAGGCTAATATTAAATTCCCAGAAATTAAATCAAAGTTATGAATAAGGGCTATAATATTCTTTTGTTATTGGGGCCTGAAACATAATACAGCAGGTAGGGCATTTGCCTTTCATGAGGCCAACAGAGATCTAGCTATAAAACCTGATATGGTCCCTTAATTCTCTGTCTTCATGGAGTCATCCCTGCCCACAGAGTCAGGAGAAAATCCTGGGTCGCTTGGGTGTTGTTTCCTCTTCCCTAATAAAAATTGACTAATATACTTTTGTTTCTTTAGATTGCTTTTGTTTCATTTTGCAATAGTTTGTCTTAAGTTTTTGGTCGTACTTAACTGTATTCAGGGCTTACTCTTGGCTCTGTGCTTAATGATCATTCATTGAGATGTTTGAGGACCATATGTAGCGCTAGAGCTCGAACTGGAGCCTACCATATATAAGGCAAGTGCCTAACTCCCTACACTATCTCTCAGACTCCAGTTTGCATATCTTTTTAAAACTTAAGTTTAAGCATTGTGATTTACAATACTGTTTATATTAAAATAAAAATATACTCAGTTCTCGGGCCAAAGACATAGCATGGAGGTAGGGCAGTTTTGCCTTGCATGCAGAAGGACTGTGGTTGGAATCCCAGCATCCCATATGGTCCCCTGAGCTTGCTAGGAGGGATTTTTGAGTGTAGAGCCAGGAGTAGCCCCTGAGAGCCGCCGGGTGTGACTCAAAAACCAAAAATCAAAAAACCTCAGTAGTGGTTTATTAGCAGAAACTATTTTGTTGAAAAGATATTTGAAAAAAAAATACCAGAAATATAAAAGGTGGAGTTTCAGGAACTTGGCATACCAAAAGCATAAACAGCATTATTTTAACTGAGTTACTTCTATAATAAAAAGTATTTATAATAATTTGAAATAGCTGAATAGAATAATACTAATTTTAACACATCCTAACTTTTTACCCTTGTTCTTAGCCAAAAGAACAAGAAGCAGTACATTCTAGTTTTTGTTTGTTTGTTTGTTTTTGATTTTCTAGATAGTATTAAGATTTTTTAATTTTTTGGTTACTAGGTCACACCTGGCAGCGCTCAGGGGTTACTCCTGGCTCTATGCCAGAAGTCGCTCCTGGCAGGCTTGGGAAATCATATGGGAGCTGGAATTCAAACCACCATCGGTCCTGGATCTGCTGAATACAAGGCAAACGCCCTACCACTGTGCTATCTCTCCGGCCCCAGTATTAAGATTTTTATGTAGTGTTCCAACACTACACACTCCCATCCTAGAATGTCTATTTCCTTCCTCTATTGTCTCCTCTTGAAGTCCTCCATTTGACATATTAGGCTCAATTCTGGAGACCTGTTTTTGGGTTCTATTGGATCTATTGTTTTTTGGATTTATTGGTTCTATTGTGTTTATTTATTTATTTCTTAAATTTTTTTTTAGTTTTGAGACCATACCCTGTGGTGTTTCAGGTTACTCCTGGCTCTGTGCTCAGAAATTATTCCTGGCAGGCTTGGGGGATGCATGTGCAAAGCAAATACCCTACCACTGTGCTATTGGTCTGGCCCTTTAGGTCATGTGTTATTCCATTCCTATGGCTCCTTGTATTTTCATGTATGAAAGAGATAATTTGGTATCTGTTCTCCTCCTGGTTTACTTCACTCATCATGATCCTTCCAGCTCTATCTATGTATCAACAAATTGCATGGTTTCACCTTTACTTATAGCTAACTGTATAAATGCCATAATTTCTTTATCCATTCAATTGTTTTTAGACAGTTTGGTTGTTCCAAATCTAGTCTATGAACTAGAAAACAGAGTCATTTTCATCATAGATTTTGAGTCTTTGAGGGTTGATGCCCAGAAGTGAAGTTTCTGAGTCACATGGAAACTTACCTTGTTTTTGAGGAGTAACCATATTACTTCCAAAAATATTGACTCAATTGAAATTCCCACCAACAGTTTTGAAGATCCCATTCCCCCACGTTTACCCCAACACTGTTTTTTTAACTTTATTTATAAAAAATGCATTACATAGTTGACTATGATACATTTTTTCCAGATAAGAGAGTTATTTAAAAAAGTTATTTAAAAAAGAGTAGAAATAAAACTAAAAAAGAAAAAGATAGAGAAAGAAAATTTAAAAAGAAAGAAAGAAAGGAGTACAGTGACAAGCAAATCTGTGAAAATTATTGTATCTCTAATGAAGCATGAAGTCATTAATACAATGGCCGAAGGTTTAATTTTGTTAAGTTGGTGTGCTCCTATAGAGAAGACAGCATCAAACAAATGAAGTTGTCCAGGAATTCAAAGCACTATGTCTGATACTGAAATATTTAGGGGCATGTTTTCAGATGCCAGGTCTTCTGAAAGAAGAATGATGCAGGTGGAGGGTGCCTATACTTGCTCCAAAAAAATCCCGGTGATATGAACCCAAATACCAGCATACATGAAATTTGGTCAGATTGTTGTCCCAGAAGAGAATCTTAGAGGAGTGGTGAGGCAGGACCAGAGGCAAAGTGTGTTTCTGGATGATAGATGCAGCAGATGTGTCTTTGGCAGGTGTGTGTGTTTGTGTGTGTGTGTGTGTGTGTGTGTGTGTGTGTGTGTGTGGCTTGGTCCAACCTTTTCTTCTGAGATTGCCATCTTTCAGCTGTGGCCTGTACACATAATTTTTTCACATATGGTTTATATTTCTTTCGAGAAAAGAATGAGTCTATGGAACTGGTCTGGTGCAAACATTGCTACCAATACTGGTTGTTTTTATTCTTTTTGATGTGTGCCAGCCTGGCTGATGTGAGATGATATTTTATTTTCTGTTTTGGTTTGTGTTTTACCTAGTGATAAATGATAAATTATTAGTATCAGCTTTTCATATATTTATTGTTCATCTGAATATTTTCTTAGTGGAAGTTTCCATTTATTCTCCTCATTTTTTTCAAGGAGTATATTTTTCTTTCTTGTTAAGTTTCACAAATGATTTATATATTTTGTTTCTGGGCCATAACTTGTGATGTTCAATGATTATTCCTAGCTCTGCACTTATAAATCACTCCTTGTGGTGCTTAGGAGACCATACGGGATACTGAGGATCAAACTTAGGTTGACTGATGCAAGACAAACACCCTACCCATTACACTCTTGTTCCAGGTTGTCCTGGCTACTTATTTATTTATTTTGTTTTTTATTTAATAAGGAAGTACAGAAACATTATAGAGAAGTTGTGGTATATATACACATATATGCAATATATTCATTTTATATCTGCAATACATATACATTAAACATTATATATTTTGCCGAGAAAAGGAATATTATTCTGCCAAACTTTTAGATCAAAGACTAAATTATGGTTACTAATAATAGTTACTGAAAGACAATGGATAAGGATGGGCAGGCAAGTCTGGTAAAAGGAATATGTTAGTGTGGCAATTATAGTTTGCATGGGCCCACCAAAGTATTGATGTCCTGGAAAAGAAAAACTTTGGTCTAAGTACAAGGAAACCCTACCCCTGAAATTTCCTGACAGAAGACCATTTCTAGGTACCGGGCAAGCCAGTTTGTCCAATCCCGGTCATCATCTGCAGTGCCATACAGTTATACCTTTCACAGTCTCTGTTGTTGATCTCACGCCTCTGCATTAAAGGTCCTGGAATCTGTACATCACACATTGAAGTCAGGACGGTGTGGAGCAGCGTATAATTTCATCTCACAATTAAGGGCAATGCTGGAAGCCCTGCCCAGTACGGACGTTGTTGTTGTTTAAATCTTCTCAGTGTTAAGGGAAGACACTTTTGAGTAAGTCGATGTCAGAGCAACAGTTGGGTCTTCCCCAGTAGAGGATGCTTCAGGGTTATGTCATAAACACTGTTGAATATTTCCTAGATGGCTCCCTGGTTCAGGGGTGACTGGAAAATGCCCAAACCTCTGAGGCCTGTGCTGGCTACTTATTTATACATTTTGAATATTAACTCTTTATCATATGAGGGTTGGACTGCTGTAGGCTGCTTCTGTCCTAATGCCATCCGTGAGATTTCGGTGAATCCACTTTAGGGAGAGTGGGTTGCACAGGTGGTGAAATATGAAATAATGAAACCACACACAGACTATGTGGGGTCAACATATCTTCTGGCAGGAGTGCGACAAGTTTATTTTCCAAACAGGAGGTTTTAGAGGGGTAAGCCAGTCACAGGTGCAGAGAAGGATGTTTATGACAAAGCAAAGTTAATTCTGAGTTGCAAAAGAAAAGATCACACTCAGGACAGCTTTTAATAACCAACCTCAAATGCAAAACAAGGGAAACTAAGAAGTAGAAAAAAATCTAGGAATGTGGTTCTCACCTCTTTGTTTCAGAGGTCAAGGAAGCGGCCAAATTCCCTAAGGCCAGTTCCCATTTTTTGAGAAGGGTCAGTAGTCCAGGATCTGCATTCTGGCTATGCCCTTGATTACCAGACACCGAAGACACTGAGACTGCAAGAACATAAGAGAAAAAATATTGTCTTTTGATTTTAGTGCTAAATATTATCCAGAAAAGGGGTTCTCTTAATAATTTTTGATGCTGGAATTTCTAAGAAGAATTAGATTGAGGCCAATTTTTGCCTGAAATTTTACAAAGGAGAGATAGCCAAAAATAATAATGACAGAAAATGTAATGCCAAACATCTCTTTGGCAATTCCTCAACCATTCACGCAGGGAAAAAGGCATCTACTGCAGGCTTTTTGAGGAACCCCATGGGGGTTATTTCAGTTCTCCCCACCAGGAAAATCTGAGGATACATCTGGTGGACTGAACACCCCTGAAAGTTTCTGTATGCTGTGGCAGTGGATTAATATTTTTCCTAGTATATTGGGTGTTGTTTTGTTTGGTCATTCATTTGTGATCCAAAAGCTTCTTAGTTTGATGTACTCCCATTCTGCTTAGCTTTTCTTCCATTTTCTTGATAAATGGCATTAAATAATTCAAGATCCTTTTAGATTAAATGTTGGGAAGGGTTATGCTTTTGTTTTCCTCAATCTACTTATGAATTCAGGTATTATGTAGAGGTCCATATTCCATTTTGAATTGACCTGAATAAAATAAGGATCTGAGTTTATTTACTTTTTTTTACATGTGACTGACAAATTTTCCTTACACCACTTGCTAGAGGCTTTTCTTTTTTACTAATTCATACTCCTAGTTCCATTGTTAAAGACTAGATGACTATATACTTGAAAGCCTATCTCTAAATTTTCAATTCAATTCCATTGGCTTGAGAGTCTGTCCTTATTCCAGTATCACTCTGTCTTGATTATTTTATCTTTCCAGTATAATTTAAAGAATAGAAAAAGAAAAGCTTTCCATTTTCTTTTTTCCTAGATTGGCTTGGACTATTCTTGGGGTCTTATTACTTAATAGCCTATATATTTAAAGAATGACATGGGTATTTTTATAGGAACTTTATTGATTCTGCATATTGTTCAGGGTAGGTTTATCATTTGGAAAATATAAGTTCTTCCAATTCATGAAAAGAAGTGTCTTGATTATGTCTTCTTTTATTTATCTTAGCAGTGAATTACAGTTTTTTATATAAATTTCCCATGATTCCCAGGTACTTGATTTTTTCCTTTTTACTTGCAATTGTGAATGTTACTTCTTTTATTTTTCTCTCTTCTGTTTCATTATTTGCATATAGGAATGTCATAGATTTTGTAGTTTGTCAAATTATGTACAAGCGTGTTGTTTTAGTTAAACTAGGATTTTCTAAGTATAGTATCCGATCATCTATAAATAATGATAGTTTGACCTTTTCCTGTACAATCTAGATGCTCTTAAAATCTCTTTCTTGCCTAACTGCTCTGGCCATAAGTTCCAATATTATATTGCAAGTGGAAAACTTTGTCTTGTGCCTGATCTTAAGGGAAGGCTTTCAGTTTTTATTTGTTGAGTATAGTATTAGCTATGGGCTAAGTGGAGCTATGAGTAGATACTATTAGCATGAAGTCCCTGAAGATAGTCAGGTCTATATCTGTGTTTGTGGGTTCACTGCAAAGGTTATACCCTAGAACGTGTAGGGCAGAGAGTTGTTATCACTGGGTTCCATGGTTCTTGTAACCCAAGAAATAGTCTTCCTGACTGACGATCACCTATGGAGGCATAATATATAAGAGAACCCAATGACCAGGGGAGGAATCAGGATGCAATGATGAAAGGTGGAACTTTTGCCTTTACAAAGAAACAGTTATGACAGGTATGAAGCTGAGTGTTCCAGTCAGCCAATGCTCACCCAGGACCCAAGAGTGCAGCTGCCAGAGATGGCTAGGCAGAAGAGGGCAGGATTAAATAGAGAAACGAAGCATCAAAGGGTGTTGAATCTGTGAATAAAAGGGGACAGGCCCAGGGTTGGTTGAGCCTGTAGTGATTTTCCAGTGGGGCTATGACTGTGTGAAGCAAGTGGAGAAGAAATGGCTCTCAAGTGTTGTCTTGCAGTGCAATTATGGGTGCTGGTAAAGTAGGCCTAGTGCTTTCATTTCCACTCTTACTCTGGGATGACCCAGGGATGAGTGGGTGGACTTACAGGTGCTAGTGGCTCCCATAAAAATCTCCAGGGATCTGTCTGGGCAGAGGAAAGGATGGGTTTTCCAGTTTCTCTTCATCAGTTGATTTCCACATTAGAACTTCCACTACGACATCTTGTATTAAAGGAAGGATGAAAGCCTGTCAACATTTTCATGAGTCTAAATTAAATCAGTAAATAATTATCCTGACTCAAATGTGCTTCTTTTTTTCTAGTGGTTTAGACTAGAACTACCACATGTTTATTTTGCACACAAACTTGGCTTACGTCAAGCAAGGTATTGCAAGCTCCCAGTTTCATACTTGTGCATTTTAGATGTAGTTCCAATTTTGGGTAAGGGAAAAGTCAAGAATAGTGAAAAGGCCAGGAAGTGTTCTGTTCCAGAATTTAGAAACTGGATGCTATTATCCAGTTCTGTAATAGAAAAAAAAGAAAGAGATTCCTTTTGTATTTTGTGCCCGATGAAAAGTCCCCCTCACCATGGATTCTGGGGACCACCAGGGCTACATCTTTTTTTTTTTCAGGACTACATCTTGTGGTGGAAAGAAGTCCCCTGGAAGAGGTGGTCAGCCTAGGGGCCTATGGCTAGCTGTCCTGCCCAGTTGGCTCTCTGATTTTAAAACTTTTTAAACTTTATGAAAATTAACTTTATTTCATTTTTTGGGAGTGGGGTTGAAAATAAAATTATAAACTTAGTTTTGCAACAGTTTTAAAAAATTAAATTATTGTGGGCTGGAGAGGAGCTATTTCTGAGTGTAGAGCCAGGAGTAACGCCTGAGCGCTGCCGGGTGTGACCCAAAAACCAAAAAAAGGGGCCGGGCGGTGGCGCTGCAGGTAAGGTGCCTGCGCTAACCTAGGACAGACCGTGGTTCGATCCCCCGGTTCCCCATATGGTCCCCCGTGCCTGCCAGGAGCGACTTCTGAGCGAATAGCCAGGAGTAGCCCCTGAGCATAACCGGGTGTGGCCTCCCCCCCCCCAAAAAATCCAAGAAAACCAAAAACCAAAAAAAAAAAAATTTTTTTTTTGCAGATTACAAGATGACCAAACATAATGCATTCAATATTATAATGTTATTTAATTGTGTGGCTTTTATTTATTATTTAAAATGTTTTTATTTTATTGAAACAATTGTGATTTATGAAGTCCTTCATAGTTGGATTTCAGATATACAGTGAATCAGAGTCATTCCCATCACTACCACCAGTGTCAACCTCTCTCCACCAATGATCCCAGAGTGCATCTTATGCCACCACCCTTTACCCCCTGGCCTGCCCAGACCCAGTTTAAATTCAGATTGTTAAAGTTTGGGTCTCTTGTTTCTACTGTTATTGACTTTGGCTTGCACATTTAGTTATGTCCTTTTTTCCCCCTCCACCAATGCTCCTGAGGCCACTTGGCTTTTGACCCCCATCCTTTCATTATTTTCCTTTCTTAATTTTATAGAAAATGCAGAAATTTGAGGTAAACAAAGTAATTCATGCCCCAAGTTTCTGTGAAGAAGGTAGGAGCCCCTATCTAAAAGATTTAAAAATAAAGGGTGGCAGTTCGTTTTTGTTTTTGTTTTTATGCATAGGAGCAGCAAAAGTTGGAGAAAATAGAAAGGAAAAAACTTTTGCCCCCAAACAAGGGTTTTTTTGTTTGTTTTGTTTTGTTTCTGGGTCACACCCAGCAGCGCTCAGGGGCTACTCCTGGCTCTACACTCAGAAATCGCTCCTGGCAGGCTGGGGGGACCATATGGGATGCCAGGATTTGAACCACCGTCCTTCTGCATATAAGGCGAATGCCTTACCTCCATGCTATCTCTCTGGCCCCCAAACAATGTATTTTATAAGCATTCTGCCATAAAACCAATTACAGGCCCTAGGCACACTAAATTGTCTAACCCCAAAGTCATTTTTCATAGTCCCAGGAAAACTTCTCAATCATGGTTGTCAGGCAGGCTTCTGTAATTAGGCATCTTGGTTTTTGCACAGATCCTATGTTAAAGTCAGAGTGTCATGTAGTGACTTTTGGTTTCATCTCACTGTTTTTATTTCACTGGCAAGGCAGGGAAATCTGCACTGGAGCAATGTGTTATACTCTGTAGTGCTTAGAAGTTTTCCTGAGCTTGGGTTATTATGTGGTATAGTTCTTGGTTTATAACATACAACAATTCCACTCTAGTCTATTGAACTGGTTAACTCTGGCCCAACTCTTCATAGAAATATCTGATTAACTGTAGTTATTGTCTTCTAATCCTCAAATGTCCTGATTATTTGTCAACTGATAAAGTGTGACAGTTTAATTAAAATTAGTTTATGGAGCTGAGAAGATAGTTGAATAGGCAAAGTGCATGCTTTGCATGCAGCTGATAGAAGTTTGATGCCTGGCACTCTATAGTCCCTTAAGCACCTCTAGGAGTGATGCCAAGCACAGAACTTGGAGTAGTCCTTGAACAACAATGACTGTGTTTCCCAAGTGTAAATAGTTAATGCTTTAATATATCATTTATAAATGCATTACTAATAGCAATGGAGTATATTGGTTAATTATTTCTGTGAATATATTTCATAACAAAATGCCCCAGTGCCAGTGACTTTGGCCAATAAGTGTTTATTATTGCACAAGTGTCTGTATTTTGGCTGGAAATGACTCAGTCTTCAGGCTGGCTTTGTGGGATCACTCTGCTGAGTTCAGCTGACTCATATATATGTCTGCAAGTTGTCTGGTTGGCTAACAGAAGCTGGTGCATGTGGTAGCTTTGGATAGACTGTGTGTGTTGTTTTCAACTGAGACACATGCCTGCCATCTTGGATCATTGCTTGTTGCTCAGGATACCCACATGTTGTTGTGTAATTGAGTTTTCCCCTCATTTAATTGGAAGTACTCTATATAAATCTCATTCATCAAGTAATATTAAAACTTTAATCATAGTGAATATCTGTCTAATATGGTGTTTTAATACAACTTTATCTACGTCCATGGCTTTTAAATTGTGAAACTTAAACTAGTAGCCTGTGTATAGGCATCTATAGTGTTTCTTCCACCTCAGATAGGATTGTATTCCATAAATCCATCATTAATTGATATCATAAACCAGCTCCCAGGAGAAGTATGCACCAGGTCAGTGTGCAGACTTTAAATACTCAGAAAATTAGTTATATTCCCTGAGCACTGCCAGGTATATCCCTGAGGTCTCTAAACACTACTGGAGTGACTCATAGGGACTGAGCAGCACTTCGGCATCAGGCTTTAGCATTGAACTGTCTAGTCTGATTGGTCCAAGTATCACTGGAAGTAACATCTTCTTCTGCATTATTTTAAGTCAAAGTACATTTATTGGATTGGAGATAGCTCAAAGGGGTGGAACACATGCCTTGCAGTTTGAGGTTCAGGTTCAATCTCTGACATTGCATGAGCATCACAGGGTATAGTCTTGAATGCCCAGAAGCTCCTCTAGCATTTCAGGTCTTAATAGCACTGCAGCACTGGGTTCTAGTGCTTAACTATCAGGCTCTTCTCGACTGACCAAGATATCTCTGGGAGAAACCCTGGTTCTTAAGCACAGCTAAGTCACCCCCTGAAATGAATTTATTGGAACCAGAAAGATCATGCAAGTGGTTGAACATATTTATCTATATATGCAAAGTCTTAAGTTTCAAACCCCAGAGTTTCCACAGTCAGATGTAATCCTGGTGGTCTCTAAACACTACATGGTCTGCCCCAAATTAGCAGACCCATTTGCATCACTGGACTGAGCCTCTTTGGTTATAGCTACTATTAATATTTTCTTTTGTGTTTGTTTTGTTTTGGGGTCACACCCTGCAGCACTCAAGGGTTATTCCTGGCTCTGAGCTCAGAAATCACTTCAGGCAGGCATGGGGGACCATATGGGATGCCAGGATTCAAACCACCATCCTTCTGGATGTAAATTAAATGTCTTACCTCTATGATATCTCTCCAGCCCCAATATTTTCTTTTTGTACTTGTGTGTATTTGTGTAGGTACTGGGAATTGAACCCTAGAACCTTAATAAATGAGACTTCGCCTTACCATTTCATATTTCCATCCCTCAAAAATGTCAATAAACAAAACTTTGCAACATCATAGCTGAATCTGTCTTTACCCATCTTCCTGGTATTGTCAGCAGCTCATAGACAGGACAATGTCCTGATACAAAGCCTCATTTATCATCAGACACTGACAATCTCAGACACAGATATGAACTGTGTATACATGTTGGGAGATGCAAAAAAACATCAACCAGAAAATCCCAAATCCACTGGTGACACAACCCAGCAGTGCATCAGGTATTTAGTTCATGTTGAAATGACTGATAGGGGCTGTATCTCCCTGCTCACCTCACATACCAATGACAAAGATATCATATGACACAACATTAGCATGGAGAAAGCCAAATTTAAGAATCAGAACACTATTTCCACTAAATGTTCATTTGTTTTGTATTGCTATAAAGTCCCTCTCCCCAAAAACCCTAGGCTATACCCTCTTAAATTAGGGGACCATTTGAAGTGGTTAAAATATCTCTTCATCTGGTTAAGGGTACATGGCCAATGCATCTAATCCCCATGTTATTGAGGATCTGTCCAGGGATTTAGAATATTCTTTCTTTAATTCCTATAATGTCCCCTCTAGCCCCAGACACACAGTGGGGCAGTTCTCTAGTCTTAGTAAAGATAGGACTAGTTTTCAGAAGCTCCCAAGTGACTTAATATGCAGCCAACTTTATCATAGCTGGTCTTGGGGTGAAATGCAGAGAATGCCTACTTCTGGGTAAAAACTGACTGGTAGTGATTGTTAAGTGGGCAAAATGGATTTGCTTGTCTCTCCACCTCTCTCCATGGACCCTCTTGGGGGTACCCAGCATTTGAACCCCCTGGCAGCCATTCTTTTATGACTTTAAGCTCTCGTGCACATATACCAGCATCCCCATGACTTTTTGTGCTAGCTTGAGTGGTTTCCTGTTTTGCAAGCTAAAGCACTTCAAATCTAAACAGGAATTGAGAAGTATTCTGAGTGGCGTTTTGCCGGTTGGGACTTTGTTCTGATTCAAAAGGGCTTCATGCTATGGTGTCAGGCAAAGCACTCATTTTTCCAGGCTGGAAGGCTGCTGATTATAGCGATGCATGCATTCTTCTGCCAACCACTGGAACAAGAAAAACAACCACCACCCTGACAGCCAGCAATCTGGCCAGCCACCACCTGTTCTCAACGCCTGTGTGTTGTGTTTAGCTTAGTTCGGCAGCTCCCATAGCACCTGGGATGCAAAAACATCCTAAATTTTTCCAAACACTGCAGCAGGGCTGTTTAAACAGCACGATATTAAGGAAATACTCATTATCTCTACACCTCCTGCATTCAGGGGGATGCATTATTGGATGAACATAAGAGGGCATCTGAAGCAAGTGCCAAATCCTACCAGCCTGGGTCTTCCATCCATGTGGATGTACTGCCAGGGCAGCGATGGAGCTGGGCTGCTCCTGAGGCATAAAAAGGAATATGGGCTTTTTTTCTCTTCCCTTGAGCTCTGGAAGCCTTACATAGACTGCCTGCAACTGCACCAAAAAGTGGTTGCCTATTTGGGAAGGGAAAGGAAGGGGAAGAGATAAGTATTTTCCAATGCACTTTGGAAACAGGGGGCATTCTCTCAGTACAGAGGGGGAAAGGTGGAGGCAGGAGGAAGCTCTTCATCTCTCCTCACTTGCCTTGGAAAAAAAAGGAGGAGACGTCACCAACCATATCTATGTCTGTTTCCCTTCCTTCCTCCTCTTCTTTTCCATAACAAGGTAGTAAACAACGCTGACCTCCAAGGGTTAGCAGTTGTTAGCAGTTTGGGCTGGTGGATGAGGTTCTCATCTGGGATCAGGGGTTAGCAATCTAGAACTACGTGAGGGTTTTATAAAATGCTTTTCATTTGCAGTTAACTGTTGGCACCTCCTGGGGTCACATGATGTTCCTTTTATTTTTAAATCTAACTTAAAAATCGGGCCCTTTAATGCAGAAGAGTTTTGTAGCTCTGGCTTAAGAAGCAGGTCCACTGAGTTCCTTCTAGGGAGGCCTGCAGAATGAGTAAGATCAACAATGCTTTCCCATTCTTTTCATTTGGTTTCCACCTGCTTTGATTTTTCAAAATCATCAAAATGTGTAGTGTTCACAAGCTTAATGAAGTGGAGGCCCTCATGTGGAAACAAACTCCCAAACAAAAGCAAACCCAAAGCTCGCTTGGATGAGGGTGGCCAATTTTGTCTGAATGCTTTTACGACTCCAGCAAGCGTGAAGTTTGGTTGGCTCCCACCAACCCTAGCTGGCCTGCCAGCCCGCATTGGCCTGAGGTTGGCAGCTGCAATCAGCTAAAATCTGCAACTCAACAGCCCCCCCCCCACACCCTTACTCCCACTCATTGAGAACAAATGATTTTTTTTTTTTGCCATATAGAATTTAAAATATGTTACTATCTCCTAAAATGTATCAGGTTTGAAAAATAATTTCCAGCATGCTAAATAGGACATGTTTCAGAAAAAAAGAGTGCTTTGTTAACAGGAGAATAAAGCAAGGAAGTTCAAGGGCACATAGAATGAGCCATAAGAAGCTGCTTCTCTCCCTGGTGAGTCCTGAGGACCTGCTGATGAGAGCTTTGTCCTTAGGAATAATGGAAAAATCAGCAAAATGAAGAAGCACCACAAACAACTTAAAAATGATCTTAATGATAAGTATGTGTAATTGTCTATTCTATTGTCTGCAGTATAAAGGACTATATCATTTTTATCAACAGAAGCCCATTAATTTCTGTCCATTCTCATCACAATCCATCCCACCCAATACTTAAAAAATTGACACAGCCACTGACCAGCTGAGAGAACCCACAGGAGCCCTCACTGAGACAGACTCCATAGATAGTGAATGATAGTAGGCCTCTTAGGTTGGGGCCCTGATTCTCCTGCTCTGCCGTTTGTTCTTCTGAATCATTGTCTGGTGTTTCCTCATCTTCATTTTTTTCCCTCTGAATGTCTAGTGGGCATTCAGGAGTCTGTCTTCCTAGACTTTCCCCTCACCTCTAAATTGATAGTCCCCCCATATAGGGACAGAACAGTTCTGAATTCTGACAAAGTTTGTACAACACAGTGAACGGAGAAAGGAGGAACGTAAGTAGTTGGCTGAGATTTGCAAAGCTAATCATTACATTTAAAATATTTTATTTAGGGGACTGGAGTGATAGCACAGAGAGTAGGGCTATTGCCTTGCACATGGCTGACCATGGTTTGATCCCTGGCATCACATATGTCCCCCCCCACGCATCTTTAGGAAAGACCCTTGGATGCAGAGATAGTAGCAAACCCTGAGTATAGCTAGGTGTGTTCCCAAAACAAAGCCAAACAAAATTTTTTATTTATTATGAGCTAATGTATAACCTATGTTTACAATTGTTAAATTACATGTATAATATATTGATAAACATATATATTTTATTCTTATTTGGTTGTTATTTTTTAAATATATATATCTATATTTAAGCACCATAATTACAAGCATGTTTGTAGTTGGGTTTCAGTCATAAACAGAATAACTCCCTTCACCAGTGCAACATTTCCACCACCAATGCATATTAACAAGCATATATGTAGGATATACATTAGCTCATAATAAATAAAATATTTAAACAGTATAGAAGTGTGTGTATATATACTAATTTGGTTTTGGTGGTGCCCATGGCTTATTCTTGCCTCTACATTCAGGAATTGCTACTAGCAATGCTTAGGAATCATATTGGGTGCTGGAAACCAGATCAGGGCTGGCCATATGCAAGGCAGCTCCTTACTCTTTGTAATATCTCTCTAGCCTTATTTGAAATATTATTTAGGATGATGCTAGCATATTAAATAAATTCTCCTTGGGGGAAAATATGAAATGCTATTCCTGTTAGTCCCTGGATTTTTATTAAAATTATATTTGTTTGAAACTGTTGCAGTTGTTAATTTTGGAAGAATAATATGGAGACTCTTTCAAATGTTAATAAATTTTTATTTATAAATATATAACTAGACTATAAATAAATACTGTTTGGTCTAGTGATACCACTCTAGGACATTTATATAAAGGATAAAACTCCACTAATTTAGAGATATATGTGCTCCCATATCCATTGCAGGATTATTTCCAGTAGCTCAGAGCTGGAAATAACCTGATTGTCCATCAACAGATAAGTAGATGAAGATGTGGTACAGAACCACAACAGACTACTACTCCTGAGCTATAAAAGAGGATGAAATCCTGTTGAATGAGTCTAGAGGGTATTAGGCTTAGTGGAACAAATCAGACAGAGAAAGACAAACATATTTGATTTCACTCATAAGTAGAAGGAAAAGAAGCAAAGCTAATGAACATATCCAACTTGCAGACAATCAGAACAAAATGTTGGTTATCAGAAAAATGAAATCAGGTAAAAGTAAAATCAACCATATGATGATGGTAGAGAGAAACTAGAAATCAGAGGCAAGCACCATGTAGTTTATACAGATGTTGGTTTACAAGGCTGTATATGTGAAACTTATATAATGTTATAAATTCATATTATTTCAATAAAAATTACATCTGCTTGCAAAATTCTCAAACCTCCACATCACTGTTTTAAGGCTACAGTTTAAAGAGACTTTATGTTTTATTGAAAAAAAGGAAAATAAAAAAAAGAAAAAAAAAAAAGAAAAAAAGGAAAATGGCTTTATTCCTCATTACAAAGTTAGGCATTAAAGTTACATTAAAATAGATTAAAGTAGGACATTAAACATTAAAGTTACAAAGTTAGACATTTATTAAAATGAGAAAGTACAGATATGAAGAATAAGTAACATGCAAAATATTCCTGTATAAATATATATGATACAATATTCACATAACATATAAATAATATTCATATATAAATACATAATATAATAAATAAAATAATCTCAGCCTTTATTTACCCATCTTTTCTTTTCTTTTCTTTTTTTTTTTTTTTTTGGTTTTTGGGTCACACCCGGCAGTGCTCAGGGGTTACTCCTGGCTCCATGCTCAGAAATTGCTCCTGGCAGGCACGGGGGACCATATGGGGCACCGGGATTCGAACCGATGACCTTTTGCATGAAAGGCAAACGACTTACCTCCATGCTATCTCCCGGGCCCCTTCTTTTTGTTTTAAATACTTTTTATTTTGATCAAAGTGGATTACAAATCTTTCACAATAATATTTTAGGTACATAATGACATTGAATCAAGGGCACTTCCGCCACCAATGTTGTCCTCTCTCCACCCCTGTTCTCAGCATGCATCCCATGCTACTCCTCTTCTTTGCCCCTTGGGCTGTGAATGTAAGTCCCCTCTGTGTCTTGCTTGTTGTAGATTGGGTATTGATTCTGTTGTCATTGGCTTTGGGATTTGGTGTTTAAGTCTGATCATTTTTTAATTTCTATTCAATGTTCATACGACTGTTTGGTCTTGGTATCATCCATTATTTCCCCCTTAATTTATGAGGCAGAACAAGATGATTCAAGTTATGTAGTTCTGTTTGAAGGGGAAAAAGGGCAAAAATCAAACAAACAAAAATCTGGAAGGATCCTTATAGAGATTTTAATATCAATTTAAGAGAAGAAAGGGAAAAAGGAAGAAAAACATAACAAAAATACAAAAAGAAAAGAAAAGAAAAAAATCAAACAAAAAACCCTAAAAGCTCCACAGCATTAAAGACAACAACCAAACAATAATCACGATCCCAAAATAAAGACAAAACAAAACAAAAATGAAAACAAACAAATAACAACAACAATAACAAAAATATTGTGCTTTTTTTTCACAGGCACAGTAAATATTGGGAATATTAGAAAGGGAATTCCCTTGGCCTAAGAGATACAGGGTTTCTCTGTCCTTAAAGCATACTGTCATGGGAATAACTACAGGTTTCAGACATACTCTTATACTCTCCCTTAGGTCGTCTTTCTGTGGTGTCTGGAAACTTTTCAGTTGGTTGTGGATGATAAAATCAGGTCTCTGTAACTAGAGATCTTGGTATTTGCATAGGTCATAGGATG
>PVKC010016855.1:0-20543 GCA_004027635.1 Crocidura indochinensis
GAGTGCTTTTTTTTTTTTGGCCACACCCATTTGATGCACAGGGTTTACTCCTGGCTAAGCGCTCAGAAATTGCCCCTGGCTTGGGGGGACCATATGGGGCGCCGGGGGATTGAACCACAATCCTTCCTTGGCTAGCGCTTGTAAGGCAGGCACCTTACCTCTAGCGCCACCTCGCTGGCCCCTTAAGAGTGATTTTTCCTGGTGCACACATTCCTTAATTACTAAAAATGCCTTTCTCTGTTTCTTATAAACTTTTAAGCCTAAAGTCTGTGTTGTCTGATCTTTTATTGCCACTCCAGCCATTTACACAGGATATTCTTTTAGGATTCTTATCCAACCTTTGACATTAAGTCTGTGTTTGATTTGAATATTCAGATGTATTTCTTGCATACAGTATTATGCCAAATAAAATGAGCTAGATGAATGGGATAGACATTGAATAATACTACTCATTTTTGGATATAAAAATAATAGATAATTTGGTAATAATATCCAGAGAAAATAAAGATGAGAAACAGAAGATCAGTGTACCATAGCATAGGAACAATCAAAGACATTATTACTGAGAAGTGCTCAGAGCTGAATATGCATGTACCCACATCCTGGGCTCCCCAAAAGTACTAGCTAAAAGAGACCTAAAGAAAATCACCCCAAGTCATATTCTAGTCACAATGATAAAAATTACAGATTTAGAATACTAAAAGCAGAATGAAAAAAGAAAAATATGTACAAAGAAGCATCCTTATATTCAAATCAGATTTTTCACAAGCCCAAAGGTAGTGGTACGATATAGTGAAAAACTCAGTGAAATGAATGCCTCACCACCACAAATATTTCTCCCAACACTTTCATTCAGGTCTGAAGGATGGATGGATACACAGTTTTATGGAGGAAAATAGCTAATAAACTTTATAGTAACAAAGCTAACATTAAAAGAAGAGCTGAGGGGTCTATTTTAAGGCAAGAAAAACCCCACAAACTCACTAAACTTCTAAAAAAATTATAACACAATATGTGTGTATGGGGGGGCGTGGAGCTGCATGTCTTCATAGCAAGAAGTACTCGGGTTTTCAGCCTGAAAATGTGTATACCTGGAATTTTTGTCAGTTTGGCATGTCAGAGATTAGCTATGAAATTATTAAGTTAGTTTGTTTAGATTTTGTTTATTATGGTGGCAGATGGGGGGTGTGTATGTAGCTACTAGGGTTCCAGCAAGACAGGGACTAATCATTTCCCACTCCTGAGGATGCCCCAGAGTTTTCAGCCTGAATACTGGTCTACCTATTTCTGAGTTTTTCTATCTTGAATATTCCATGTAATTAGAATAATATAATACATTATCTTAGTGATATTATTCATTGATTTTAATTGAGGGGGATAAGTGCTCTTAAGAACTGTGATCCCAGGATCACTTCTGACACACACACACACACACACACACACATATATATAGTATTGGGTGTGGTTATAGTGATCAAACTCAGGAGCATGCAATGCATATTTTCTACTTCACTTTTAATAAATTACTTTATTTAAAAACCATGTATTAATAAATTGCTCATAATACATTTGTTTCTGCCACACATGTTCTAACACCATTCTCTCTACCAATGTCCTAGATTCCCATCCATTCCGAAAATTACCCCCTTGGCAGGTATGAAATGATATATTTTATATTGCTTATTTATAGGCAATTGATTAATTTTTTTAAAAAAAAGTACAGCAGAAAAAATTTCTTAAAATTATTGTATCTTGTAATGCTCATTACATAATTGTCAAAAGGTATACTAGGCTATTTATTGCTAATTGGTCTTTCAGTTTTATATATATATATGTTTTTTTTTTTTTCTAATCATTAGGTGGCTTTGAATCCACATTGATTTCTAAGTTGTTATGTTCCTACTGGGATATAGTATTGAAAATTTTGAAACTGTCCAGGAATTCTAAGTTCAGTGTCTTCTACTTTGACTTTTATGGGGAGTGATTTTAGTTGTCAGGCCTTATAGATGGTGGTGGGGGGGGTGCCTGCACTCACTCCAAAAGTCCTGGTCATTCAGCCCCAGTACTGGAAAACCTGGAGTTTGGTTGGTTTAGCATCTCTGCAGATCAGTGGTTAAGTGGTGAAGTTGGGTCACTGGTGAAGTACCAATTGTGAGTAGTGGGTGCAGCTGGTGTGGCTTTAGTAGACAAGGACTGCCTCTCTTCCCAAGATGACCACTTTTCAGTGTGTGACTAGTGAAACCATTATATTTTTTGGGGGTTCACACCCGATGGAACTCAGTGGTTACTCCTGGCTCTGTGCTCAGAAATTATTCCTGAAAGGATCTGGGGACCATATGGAATGCCAGGGATCAAACTGAGTCATCCACACGTAAGGCAAAATGCCCTATATGTTCTGCTATTGCTCCAGCCCAATACCCATACTTTTTCATGGTTTTCTTAACATCCCTTTTGAGAATAGATTGAGTCTGCGGAGATAGCCTAATGTGGACATAGTGACTTTGTTTGGAGGAAGGGACAATGTTTCCTATTTTCTACTTTATCTCACCAGTGTTTTCTTAGCATAAATATTTCAGGTTTAACATTTTACTTTATTTTTTATTGAAAACTAATTACATTAGATATTGGCTATATCATATTTAATTATCAATTATTAATGTTTACTTATAGGACTAGGACATTACAGGACTAGAAACCTATTTGAGCATATGGGTAAAAATCAAATGGATATAGTTTTTAAAGAAGAGTATAAGGACCAATAGTGAAGGTCCTTATTGCCAAATGGAAAGTTTACAATTCAATAAATCCAAATGTATGTGACCTACCCAAATAGCATGTGACTTAATTTTCATTGTTATTTCTTATTATTATATACTATGCTCTGATCACTATATGAGTGTTGTATGTGCCAAACCAGATTGAATCTCTAATCTGGCTGGTAACCTAGGCCTGGTAACCTAGGATGCACTTTTCAGGTTCAAGATTGAATTTACAGACTCTAACACTTAGGATTGTGTAATCTCTCTCTTATTTGCTTTGTTCTGCACCATTTCCTAGAGACAGACTCCCTTTCCAACATGGTTGAGGTACTCTGGCAGTATAAAAATATGACTATATATTTGGTTGATATCCAAGTAAAGATTTTAAAGGAACTTGTCATAAAATTGTACTGAATTATTGTCATGCTATGGACTCTAAAAAAAGTTACCGTTATTTTTTCTAAAATGTATAAAGTATAAAACATAAAATTTTAAGAAATATATTTGACAAATTCTAGTTGTATTTTCATTTTTTCTTCTAAATTTATGAACTACTAAACAAAATCTTTTTCTCCCCAGGGTTTATCAGGACTTGATAAAAATATTTTATGTACTTATATTCTAAGACAATGTTTCTCAAAATATTTTATGGAGGCAATGACAACTACACATATAGATGTATACAGATAATTTTTTTGGTTCCACAAATTTATAGTTAAATGATAAATTGATAAAGTAAATTTTCCAATTTATTCACAGTTAAAATTAAAAAATTTAATATTATGAATAATTCTGTGCTAAAACACTTTAAGATTTACATGAAATATATAAGCCTTACAAATGTATTAATTAGTTAGGATGAAGAGAGTTAAAAATATAAGTGAAAAATCAAAATAGGACTAGGTGTATAAACGTGTGTTTTACCTTAAGAAAGGGAATATTGGAGCTGGAGTGATTGCACAGCAGTAGGACCTTTGCCTTGCACATGACTGACCCAGAATGGAGCTGGGTTTGATTCCTGACTTCCCATCTGGTTCCCCCAAGCCAGGATCGATTTCTGAGGTATAGCCAGGAGTAACCCCAAAGTGTCACTGGGTGTGGCCCAAAAACAAAAAAAAAAACAAATGAAGGGAATATTGACTTTATTTTAGAAAATATATTATATATTGTTAAGTGTCTGCATCCATAAATAGTTATAAGAAACTTTTGAATGTAGAATATTCCTAATTGGATATATAATTTTCAATATACATAAAGTGTTAGTTATCTATTAACATAATTAATATAATCCTTTACTAAGGATATTTGTAAAATCTTTCTTAATTTTTTAAAAGGTCAGTAATTAATGCCATGTTCGGTGCTAAGTGCTGAGGAGTTTGGATTCTCATAAAGTATTCTCTTTAATACTTCTTGCAAAACTGGTTTCATGGCAATGAATTCCCTAAGCTTTGGCCTTCCCCTGAATATATTTATCATACTTTCAAATTTGAGTGATTTTCTAGATTGATAAAGTATTCTTGGTGACGTATTCATTGAGTTTTTGTACCATATATCTCCTTTCTCTTCTGGGTTTTAGAAAATATCATTTGATAGATCTACTGTAAATTGTATGGAGTTTACTTTGTATGTAAATTCCTCTTTTGATCTTGTTTCAATATTCTTTGTCTATCTTTGGATTTTGTTATCTTGAGCATGTGTCTTGGAGTTTTTCTATGTGGGTTTGTTTTATTGAGATTCTTTGAACCTTTTGTATTTGCCTGTAACTCAATTATGGGAAATTCTAACCTATTACTTATTTAACTTTAGATTCTTCATTGAATTCATTTTTCTGTTTCTCAGGGACTTCAATGATTCTATACTGTTCCTCTTGAACTCATCTCATAGTTCTTTTGCATTTTGCTAATTTATTTGCAGATTATTTCCCACCTTCTGGTGTTCTCTAGCAATTTGGTCTTTTCTTTAGCTGCCGTTAATATGCTGTTCAGAGCCTCTGTTGGCTTTGTAAAATCACCTATTCTACTCTTAATTCTTCTGGTAGTATTATCATTTTGGTTTTCACATTTTCTTGTACTGCTGACTACCTGTGTCATTGTTTTTATGAGCTCATTAAATAGTCTCCCAATAGTGTCACTGAAGTCATTCTCTGAAGATTTACTGAGCTGGTTAGTGCTGATTGAAATTTCTATCATATTGTTTACTCTCATTGGAATACTTTATGTATCTTTAATGTTGGATTTGCTATGTTCATTCTATTCTGGAAAATATACAGGTGGACCTGTTTAAATATTGGAGGTTGAGTATGGAGGCTACCAATTGTAGCCAGAAAGAATGAATTCTACTGATCCTATAAAGAACTTAGAGTTGTGGAGTTGTAAACCTGTAGTCTGATGTTCCTGGAGAGGTGACAATTTTAACTTCTATCTGTATAGATTTGTTTCTCCAGATATTAGATTTTAGGATAGATTAGATCACAGACTATGTGCTCTTTTATTCTTTTATCTCGTTTCTTTCATTACACATAGCAGTCAATCATCTTTGAACTTTAGTTCAATGATTTATTTCAATTTATGTGTAATATCTCATTGTATGAATATACCACTCTATTATACACATTTTTTATATCTGAGTCATCATTTGGGGCACAATTAAAAGAATTCTTATAGATATCACATGTATAGATATTATATTGTTGTCTATACATAACATAACAGTTTACTAAACATCACTTCATTATAGCATAGATGAGAAAAGTATATCCTGACTCCAATTTAATGAAACTCTTTCAATAATTGTTTATTTTGTTCTGCCAAAAATTTTAACTTCCAAGAATTTATGAAGAATGTGAAAGGAGAATGTGACCTTTTGCATGAAAGGCAAACGCCTTACCTCCATGCTATGTCCCGGGCCCTATTATTCTCTCTTAAATATGTTACTCTCTCCCTTCTCTTCCTCAGTATCATCAGATAAAATCTATTTTTACTTCAAAAAGTGTAATTTGGCTATGTGAACACAAAACCTTTAAATAAAAAGACAGCTGTTCATAAGGATGTTGAGAAGTTGAAATATTTATTCATTCCTATAGCAAATGTAAACTGAGAAAATTGCTTTAGAAGTATTTTGACTACATGCAAATTGTCATAATGTAAAAATTTTATTTCTAGGTAAGAGAAGTCCTCCTGGGCTCAGAGAGATGGCACAGCGGCCTTTGCCTTGCAAGCAGCTGATCCAGGACCAAAGATGGTTGGTTTGAATCCCGGTGTCCCATATGGTCCCCCGAGCCTGCCAAGAGCAATTTCTGAGCATGGAGCCAGGAGTAACCCCAGAGCACTGCCGGGTGTGACCCAAAAACCAAAAAAAAAAAAAAAAAAAAAAGAAGAATATAAAGATTGGGTTAGACTTTTAGTAAATCAAATCAATAAAGGAACTATATAGGTTGATTAAACAATTATTTAGCTTTAACTATGTTAGAAGCTGTTACTTGTATTCTGTTCCTACCAAGGTTACAAGAGCAAGAGACCTTTTACCTTTTACAGAGCTCAAGCATAGGGACAAGATGGTAAGACATTGTTATAAATGATGTGGAAACTCAAAGTCTGTATTTTTATTCTGGAAGCAAGGATAAGATATCCATCAATTTCACCTTGGAAGGGCTGGGGAAAACTTTAAGAGGGGACATTGGGTCCATGACTTGATAAATTAGTAGTGGCTCATTAAGAAGGTAATGAACAGAGAAGTATGAGCAATCGTTTGAAGATATAAAAGACTATGGTAATGTGGTTGGAGAAAGTCCAATAGTTTACTGTGGAAGCAAGTGTAAGCAGGCAGAAATAGTATTTCGGAAGCATATTGTGAATAAAGTTATTGAGTATGAACTTTATGCTATGGGCAATATGTAACATTGAGAATCTACCAGGCATGTGTTACCTCAGTCCCTTGAGATAATATTTCAATGACATAAGGATTATGATATCAAATATGCAACAGAAGAAATAAAAAATTGGGGGCCAAAGAGATGACATGGAGGTAGGGCATTTGCCTTGCATGCAGAATGATGGTGGTCGAATCCCAGCATCCTGTATGGTCCCCCAATGCCTGAGTGATATCTGAGCGTAGAGCCAGGAGTAACCCCTGAGCGCTGCCTGGTGTGACCCCAAAAAACCTAAAAAAAGAAATAAAAAATAAAATGACAGATATGACCTTAAATAAAATATGACGAAGCTCTCTTACAGAGCAAGATTTCTCATTTATTAGGAAATGAAAAGTACTTAAGCTAATGATTTTGTTCTGCAAGGGTGGGCCCACTCTGAAGGTAATTTTTCAAAAGCAGCTGCTCTAAGTGTAAGTTAAATAGTACCAGGGGACTTACTGAACACAGGTGTCATGTTCAATCTTATTTTTCTATCAATAAAGTCAGACTCTAAGTGCTGGTTGGATGGCAGCAGAGCACCTCTGAGACGCGAATGTTATTAACAGATGCATCTCAATTCCACAGTGCTGGCTGCTCTGTTCAATTCAGATATTCTCAAGTCCTTGGATCCTAACTTAGTTTCTTCATTATTTCAGTTAGGGCACCTCAGGGGTTATCAGGAACATATTTCACATATACTTCACTTTGTTTTATTCCTGCAAATAGATTTTTCTGTGTTTTTAACAGACAAAAGAAAATTTCATAAAGCATTTTATGTAAATATATGCAGTTGCTACAAGTTTCAAAGTCACATAAGGAAAAAAGTGCTACATGAATTTCTCCTTTTATCAGTCACTCATTTATTTCAGTAATAAAACTGTTATGCATTCTTCCATCTATTTCACAGCGATTCTATATATTATATGTCTATTCTTAAATTAATAAATATAAGAACATTATAGCTTTTTTCTATATGATACACATCTTATAAAGTTTCCTATCACTTTCCCCTATTTTAAAAGACATAATATTCTATTGTAAATATGCTTTTATTTGGGAGAAGCCTTGGGAGGTGAGTGGGCATTCAGTCTCGGCCTCACCTCTCTGTGACTGGGCAGAGCCTGTGCGGCTCTGCTCGGGAGAGGTTTCAAAATGACCGAGGAACGTTTTCCCCAAAAGTTCGACTGCGTAAAACGGACTTCAAAGTTATGGCACGAGATGAATTAATTCTCTGGTGGAAGCAATATAAGGTGTACGTGCAAGCTTTGGAGGGCAAGTACACAGACCTTAATTTTAATGATGTAACTGACTTAAGGGAGTCTGAAATGAAACTGAAGCCACAACAGCAAGTCTGCTCGCAGGGAGAACATCCTTGTGCGATCAGGATCTTGCAGAAGTGCACAACTCAGATCCAGTACCTGAAGCAAGTTCAACAAGCCTAGCATTACCCAACTGAGGTCAACTTTGAGAGACCCTGGCTATCAACTTGTTTTTCCTAAAAATGAAAGGTAAACTGGAACAGACTAAAGATAAACTGGAACACGCTCAAAACAGGACCTCTGAGAGAAACTGTGGTGGAGAGCCAAGAACCATTTCCAAACCAAGACTTAGAATGAACCCAAAATCCCACATTCTTTACTGTCCAACCTGTAATGGTTAATGTAAAGCTTACAAGGTGAACGTAGTGTTTCAGCTCTTTTCCTCTTTGCCCTTCCCTTGTTTCAGAGGCCTGATGGCGTCGGACTATTCTGAAGAAGTGGTCTTCTCTGAAAAAAAAAAAAAAAACCCTTCTAGAACATGTAGACACTTGAGAAAAGTTCCTGTTTGAAGAAAATACAGGGAGAAACAGAATTT
The DNA here is from genome assembly GCA_004027635.1 of Crocidura indochinensis. Lineage (NCBI taxonomy): Eukaryota > Metazoa > Chordata > Mammalia > Eulipotyphla > Soricidae > Crocidura > Crocidura indochinensis. The sequence continues at coordinate 8,521 of PVKC010016855.1, forward strand.
TTAAGTCTGTGGCATGCAGTGATTTCAGATAGTTTTGAAGAATGAAAACCTAGAGATTTAAAATCCTGAATTGAACATGTAAAACTCCAGTAAAATGTCAGAACCGAATATGCATTACTTTTAACATTGTGTACAGTGACTTAGAGACACAGCTTTGCAGTTTTGCCGGTAGGTAAGACTGTGGACTTCAGTATTGTTGTTGAACTTCTGGGTCAAAACTCTGTGAAGATGAATTTTTCTTCTAACGATTTATTTGCTAAGAAATCACTTTTAGAGTCATGAGATGTTGTGAGTCAAACAATAGTTGTCAGTACAAGTAGTTCATTTATTTATAAAACCATTTACTTGGGAGTTCTTGATTATTCTATAGTGCCTTAAACCAATGACTATGGTTTTGAATTAGTGGGTTTTGCTCTTTGAATGGTTGTTAAAACTGTAGGCAAACGTTATACTGAGAATTGTACAAATCTGAAGGTATAGTAGCAAATCAGGTTGGAAGTGTGTGAACCATTATAAGCAACCATTTACAAGTACATTGTATAAGAATATTGGCTGTGATGGGACTCACTGTATCATTTTATAAACATGCTATTATTAATAAAATTAAGAAGGTGATGTGACTACAATACTACCTAATAGGATTTTCTATTTTTCCACTAATGTTATTATTTTGTTCTTAGTATTGATTCATTATTCCCCATTTCATTTAGTTGCCATGTGCCCCTAATCTCCTTCAATTGAAAATTCTTTCATTGTCTTTTATAACCTAAACATTTCAAATATATATTGGTTAAATATTTTAAATTCTATTTCCTTAGTTTTATTTAATATTTTTGTTTTAAGATTATTGTGAATATCACAAAATTGGTATGCCCTCTCAGAACAAATAGAAATTATATAATTTCATAAGTCTTATAATTCTCAATGTTCAACGTAATCACCTGGTTAAAATGATGTCTACCATGTTCTTCCAATAATTAAAAGTTAATATTGCTTATGTATAATTACCACAGATAGTCTAGTATAAGCCAATCCCCTAATTTTACTCTAAAATCTGAGAAAACTTAGTGACTCGAGTATAAGCAGAGGCAGAAAATTCAGCCGCCTCTGGTAAGTTTCAAAAATAAAAATATATCCAAAACAATTACAATAATTGAGTAATCAGTAGGTTAAATATTTTTCAATATTTATTGCTAAAGAAAAACTGTAAATTAGCAACAATAACTTTAAAACTTTAAATAAGGTGCAGAAATCTATAGATTAACAGGTAATCAAGCTAAATCACAAAGGTTAATATCCTTCAAAACTGGATTTTTCCTCCTCATCATCTGTATGTCCAAACAGAGCTTCATCTTTATTTGGTATGAGTGTATCAGCATAGGCATTGTCATCATTACTGAGTTTGCAGATAGCATCATCACTGCTGTTGGTTTCATACAAAGCACAGAATATTGTGGGATAAATAGTGCAGTTCAGCCGCCTACCTCTTCAGCTTAACCCCGATTTTTGGACTGAGCTGAAGCACCCCCTCCTCCAGCAGATGGTAAAAGGTGACTGGAGACTACCTGCATTTTATTAGGTGCACACATAGAATGGAATCAAATAACCTGTAAATAGTCTATAAGTCAAATTCAGGGCACAATTTTCTGCCAGAAAATTTGGTTTATACTTGAGTATATATGCGATACAAATTTGCTAGCAACATTTGAAGAAAATTATTTATTTGGAGGAAATTAATTCTAAAATTTTCTTGTAGGTGGCAGGATAGATAATACAGCTTGGTATGGTGCTTGCTTTTCATGCAGTTGACCTGGGTTTGATGCCTGACATCCACATGGTCCCCTTAAGCAATTCCCTCAGTGACTCCTGACTATAAATGGGATAATCCCTGAGCATCATCAGATGTGGTTTCAAAAATATGATAAATGCATATTAATCTTATAGACAAAGTCATATTGAAAAATAAGAAATGTGGATGCATCTCATTACCTGTTTGAAACTGCTTTTAAAAGCTATAGTGATCAAAACTGGAATAAAGATAGATTCTGTTTAATGGATATGTATCAAACATCCAAGGAAAATCCCAACATATAGACAATTTTATAAGGAAACTGAGAAAATAAAAATTAAATTATAAAGTTATCTATTTTTATGTGTACAATTTCAAATGTACATAATTTTAAGAACATTTAGCAAATAATATAAAATGACTATATCAATTTTACTATTAATATTTAAATAGATTTACGTCTTCATTCTGCTTCCTACTGTCAGATTGTTCTGCCTTTGTTTTGGGTGCATTCTAAAAAAGTCACTGAATTTTTAAGCTTTTGAGTATTTATCATGGAGCAATAATTTTATTTATGATAATTCATTTTCTCTAACAAATGTTAATACTTCAGAAATTGCCCTGGTAAAATCTATTTTAATAGAGTTTTAAGTCAGGGGGTTAGCCAATAAAACAAATGTAGAAAGACATTTCTGGTACATACTTTAGATATGCAGTTTCATTCTTGCTTGTGCTTTATTATATAAATTACTTACACCCTTTTCATTCACTAGATCCACAGGGTTTGAGCAATCTGCAAAGTCTTTTATTTATCATAAAAATTTGAGAGTCCATTTAAAACAGAAAAACTAGAAAAGGCATGACAATCCTCTATTATTATATTTAGAAAGAAGGAGATAAAGTCAGATATAATGGCTTCTAGAGAAGAAACTTGATGAATTAAAAATATGTTATTAATGCTAAGATTTGACTAGGAATCTTTGAGCTAAAAAAAAGATTTGAATAATAATTATAAGACACTAAAACTCAAATGTCATTTCTTCGTTGTTCAGGATAAAGTGAGATATTAAAAGAGTAAAGATTTTTATAGGAGATAGGTAAGAATCCCAAAGAGCAATTTGTGCATGACCAAAGATTGACATTAATCAATAATTGTGATATATAATTGGAGATAATATGTAGTTTTAAGAGAAAATAAGTTACAGTATTCAAAGACACTATTGATCTGAGAAAATAGTTGCCACCATTCATCTGCAAGACCAGACTTCAAGTTATTTTCTTATAGCATCCTAAATTAATTTTGTTTGGGGAGGCTTTAAGAAAATGAATATCTTAGTAATTGATAAAGTTTGAATAAGAGTCATCAAAATAAAACTTATATGTTGGACTTAAGTCCAACTTGAAGCTAACTTTTGAACGAGTTCTATAGAAATAAAAGCTCAATAAAATAAAAATACAGAGACAATGTTAAGGATAACTGGTCCACTCTAGGAAGCTTGCCACAAAGAACAGGAGAGTAAAGTTAGGGCCAAGAAGAGATCATTATGGCAATGGCAGTTGGAAATGATCACTCTGGACAAGAATTGAGTGCTGAAAGGAGGTAATGTGTATTCATAGTATTCTTTCAATAACAATATTGCAGACCATCGTGTCTAAAAGGAAAATAAGGAAGAGAGACAGAGTAAAGAAAATGTCTGCCAAAGATTTAGGAAGGGAAGGGAGGAGATTGGGACAGAAATAAGGAACATTGGTGATAGGAGATGTGCATTGGTGAAGGAATGGCTATTGGACATTGTATGCCTGAACTCAGTAATAAACAATTTTGTAATTGTATATCATGATGATTCAAATAGATGATTTATTTTAGGGGCCAGAGAGATAGCATGGAGGTAAGGTGTTTGCCTTGCATGCAGAAGGATGGTGGTTCAAATCTCAGCATCCCATATGGTTCCCTGAGCCTTCCAGGAGTGATTTCTGAGCATAGAGCCAGGAGTAACCCCTGAGTGATGTCTGGTGTGACCCAAACAAACAACAAAAAGAAATTTATTTTAAAAAAGTGAAACTAAAGATAGAACATAGATAAAAGGAAAAAAAAACAGATGCTTCATGAACTTTTGTTTATTTTAATGAATAATTTTTGGCTTTTGCTTCTCTAAATATTTCTTTGTTAATTTTGACTTAAAAATCATAATTTAAACTCCAGGTAGATGATTTTCCTGAAGTATCTGCTATTCTCTGATTCTAGCTTTTATTTCAGTCTTGTTTATTGCATTTTAATCCTGGTATATCTGATATTTAAAAATGAGTTCCTCTCTTTTCCTTATTCACACAAAATAAATGAAATTTTAGAGTTGCTTCAGTGTCTATCCTTCTTTTAAGCCATCTCTCAGCCATCTCCTTAAAAACTCGCAATATAGGTTGCTGCTTATACACATGGGCCAAGGGAGAGCTGAGTAACATTTGTTTTCAGCAAAAAACTTTACTCTTTGACAAGGAACATCATTAATATTTTTAAGAATAAGACATGCTTGCCCTTAACTCAGTGACACTTAGTATAGGTTTTGGATATTGAAATCCTGACTCTAGAAAGCAGAACATTTTTTTTAATTTGGAACTTTAAAATGGAAATATTGGAAAAATGGAAAAAATCTGAAATATTTTCCTCTATTGGTTGACTCAGATATTATTAACAGGATATTTCTTCCATTATCATATTTTAACCTAGCAGGTAAGTTTTCTGAATAAGTTAGTCATGATAAAGCGTGTTTATATATATATATATGTATACATAATATATACATAATAAAGTATGTATGCGCATGTTAAAAAGACTTTTCTAAAAGACATTTGTGCATCAGATAAAAACTTAATGTATAGTTCTTGCAACATCAGAATGTAAATTACTTATTCATTAAGCAGGAATTGGGGAGGAAAGAGCAATGGGTACTTTAAAAGGAAGTCTAGTTAAAACCTTTGCTGCCCTGAACTAGCAAGAGCCAGTTTAATCTAAACAAAGGGGTGGCTCACCCATTTGGGCAGGTCTGAGAGACCACACAGTGGTAGGAATTGCCTATCAGTAGGGTCTTGCTCTTTATAGACCTTTTGTAGTGAAAAAGGAGAAGCTCTTGTAGAGGCTAAGCCACTCAGTTATTTGTTATAAACTCAGAAATGAATGAGTTTGAAACAAATCTTAAGTGTTTCAGTGACAAATTTTCAGTGACAAATATTTAACATTCCTTCTAAGATTTATGACACTTCTGTTCACTCTTTGAAAGCTTTTAGTTCAGTGGCAAAGGTTACTTGTTTTGCCAAGTAAAGGGACTTGTCTAGCAGAACAGAGGTTCCTTCAGTTGTTTTAGCATTTTAGTACTGTTTGGAAAGTATTGCAAAGTTTCAGTAAATGAATAATCACTTCTCCTGCTCACTTCATCATTTTTTCTATAAGCATGATTATCCTAGGAGACTAATTTGAGCCATTTATGTGTCCTTGCATGTGGTCTCTCAGCATTTGACACCTTCACGGTTTTGATGCAGGCATGAGGGCCACAGAGCTGATTATTTCTGCAGGTTATTCTTACAGCTGCAGGTCCATAAAGCATGCCCACATATTTGTGTATAACCTGCTGCCCTGCCTAAAAGATTTATTGCACTGAAATATCTGCTTTTCAATAACCCAACTGGTGAAGAATCAGCTCATTCTGCTCTAGTCCTTATTTCCTTTTAATAATTAAATTTTGATTTAAAAATACATTGACTTGGATAGAACTTAGGCCTTCTGAAAGAGTGCTCTAGCTTTTATTTTGACAGGATACTGGTGACAGAATTTTGCGTTTTTATTATGGTAATAGAGAAGTCATAATCATGAGGGTTTTGCTTTTAATGATTAATATGTTATCACCTGGCTATATGAGAGCAGTAAATGAAGTTTATATAATATTTCATAATTTGCTCTTAATTATGAAATACAGAGGTGGTAACTCTGAATTTTGATTACCAAATTGACTTAAGGCCAATTTGAAGGATTGTGTCTTTATGGCAGTTACTAGCCTTCTCATTATTAGAAAAGTAATACCTAAACAATTATTGGGCTCTTATCATGGTCCAGAAACTATAATAAGAAATGTTTGCATTTTACTCTATGAAAGAGTAAATATGTAAGACAATATTTATTAGAAGTTTTTTTTTGGTTCTTTTGCATTTTTTTTATTTTTATTTTGACCGAAGTGGATTACAAATCTTTCACAGTAATAGTTTAGATACAAAATGACATTGAATCAGGGGCATTCCCACCTCCAATGTTGTCCCCTTTCATCCCTGTTCCCATCATGCATCCCATATCCCCCTCCTTTATTCCCCAGGCTGCTAGTCTCCTCTGTGTCTAGCTTGTGGTAGATTGGGTTTCGATTCTGTTGCTATTGGCTTTGAATTTGGTGTTTAAATCTGCTCATTTTTTTATTTCTACTTAAAAATGGGGCAAAAAACAAAAAATGGGAGGAGCACTTTTAGAAGCTCTACATATCAATTTAAGAGAAGAAAGGGAAAAAGAAAAAAAAACATAACAATACAAAAAATAAATAAATAAATTCAAGCAAAAAACTTGAAAAGCACCACAACAATAAAGACAACACACAATTACCATGGTCCTGAAATAATAACAAAACAAAGTACAAATAACAAAACACGGAAAAAAACAAACAACAACAATAACAAAACCCCCCAAAATATACTTCTCTCTCTCTCTCCTTTTTTTTTTTTTGCATAGGCACAGTAAATATTGGGGAGATTTTTCTAATCTCCCTAATTCCCTTGGAATTTCTTGGCCTAAAAGATACAGGGTTTCTCTGCTCTTGAAGTATACTGGTTTCTGGAGATGGAGTGTCTTATATATATACCTACGAGGCCTCTTTCTTCCATTTCTCGTTTCAGTATATTTTTTAGTATATTTTTTTAGTATATTTTTGTTGGGTTTCAGTTTGGTTGACATATCAAGTGGTGACAGGACTGTGTTGAGGTCTCTTATCATGAACTTGGATGGAGATGAGGGCCTTTGTCTACCATCCAGGTCATGTGGCTTCAGCCCCCACTAACTGGCGGGTTTGGAGGTTCATGAGAGCGGCAGGTAGAAATTTCACTCACAGGCAGGCTTCATGAGAGATAACATCTTTATTCAGCCCTAGTCATCAGATGTGGCTTATTTATTTAAGCTTGCTAAACTTAGCCAGCCCTACATCTTTCATTCATGTCACCTCTGACCTACATGTTGGCCAGGATCCAAACGGGCAAAAGGGCCGAAAGCCTGAGACCTCAGACTTAAATACCCTTCCAAAACCCCTCCCAGGAAATGGGCAGGGTCTGTAAGTAAGGTAAACATAATATCTGTTTCCCAAAGCCCAGCCCAGGAATGGGCAGGGCTCAGGTAAGTTACCTGTGCCCAGGGGTGAGACAACAGTCTCCCACAATTATTGATGTCCTTTTTTAAACTTGTCAATAATAGTATTAGATATTTTCCTGGTCTCTCATTGGGTGCATATATGTTTATTTGTGTGATTTCTTTCTGTTGTACAATTTCCTTTATTAGTATGAAGTGTCTGTCTTTGTCCCTTACAACTTTTCTAAGTCTAAAGTTTGTGTCATCTGATATTAATATGGCCACCCCATTTTTTCAAGTGTGGAGTTTGCTTGGATGATTTTCTTCCAGCCTTTGGTTTTGGGTCTGCTTTTTTCTGACTATTCAGGTGTGTTTCTTGTAGGCAGCAGAAGGTTGGATTCATTTTTTTTTTGATCCATTTAGCCTCTTTGTGTCTCTTAACTTTTGCATTTAGTCCATTGACATTGAAGGAGATGATTGTCATGGTATTTAATGTCATCATTTTGTATAAGTTTAGTGTATTTGTTGGTCTGCCTTGTCTTAAAAGTAGATCTTTCAGCTTTTCCTTTAAGGCTGGTTTTGCATTTGTAAAGTTTCTGAGCTTTTTTTTATCCTTGAAACTATGTATCCTTCCTTCAAGCCTTAAGGTGAGTTCAGCTGGGTGCAGTATTCTAGGTAAAGCATCTATTTCATTCAGTCTTGCCACAATATTCCACCACTATCTTCTGGCCTTGAGAGCTTCTTTTGACATGTCTGCTGTAAATCTTATGGACGATCCTTTGAATGTAATTTCCCTTTTTGATCTTGCTGCTTTCAGTATTCTATCTCTATCTCTAGGATTCATCATTGTGACTAGGGTGTGTCTTGGGATATTTTTCTCTGGGTCGCTTTTAGTTGGTACTTTTCAGACATGCGGGATTTGACTGCAAGTAGTCTTTAGCTCTGGGAGTTTTCTGTAATGATGTCTTTGACTGTTGTCTTGTGAATCTCCTTCCTGGGTCTAGGACTCCAATGATTCTTATGCTATTTCTGTTGAGTTTATCGAATACTTCTATTTTTATCTTTTGACATTCCTTGAGTTCTTTATCCATTGTCTGATCATTTGCCTTAAGATTCTTTTTCCAATCTCTTCTGCTGTATGGAGTTGTTCTGCATTTCATCTTCCAGTTTATTGATTCTGTCCTTGACTGTTGTTACCCTGTTGAACAGGCTTTCCATTGAGGTTTTCAGTTCAGCTACCATGTTTTTCAGATCTTTTATTTTTTATTTTATATTTTATCTTTTATTGGAGTTTTCTGTTTTCTATCTTTGTGTTCTTTTCATCTAGAGCTATGATTTTATTTTATAGTTCCATGAGGATCCTCCATGTTTCAATTTTAAAGTCCTTATATGAGAGATTAATCAGATGGTTGCTATTTTTTTGGTCATCAGATCTATCATCTTCATCCTCTGAGCATGGTGTTTGCCTGTGAGGTTTCCCCATTTTCACACTTGAAGTGTGATATTTGATGCATGTTGTGGTGGGGTTCATTAGTTAGTTCATTAGTTCAAAGAGCATGCAGCCATGAAGCAGAGCTGCTCTTTTCTTCTTTAGCATCTAGGAGACAGTTTTTGCTGGGCCCTTCCTGGCCCTCTCAGGAGAGTTTCAGGAGACAGAAGTGGAGAGAAACACACAAAGCCAACAGGTCATCTCAGTCTCTCCCAATTGCCAATCTCACATTGGGTCAGAAACCTTCTGCATTCACAGACAAAGGAGCCACCTCTCTGTCTGATGCACTGGTAACCATTTTTAACACACTCTTTCTTGGTCTTTCAGCATGGGTGCCTTCAGAAACAGTTTTTGCTGGGCCCTTGTCTCTGATTTATCTAGACTAATGTTTGCTTGTACGATTATTTTTTAATTTTTCTTAGTCTGTGTGTTCCATTGATATTCAGATAGATCTCCAGTAGACAATAGAGACATTGCATTTGATATTTTGGCTATTTTATCTCTAGATTGGTAACCTCAAGCCATTGATGTCAAGTGGAATTATTAGAAACAGTCAAATAATTTATTGCCCTGTATTGAGCTTAGCTAGATTGTCTCAAAGCTCATGTTAGATTCAGGTGTTAAATTTATTTATTCTTAATGGTTTTTTTTTCACTTATAGAATTGTGCCTCTCAGCATTGCATTCTAAATATGAATATTCAAGCCAATATATAGACTTATTTTGGAACATCAAATATTTGGATTGATTTGTGTTTGAGAACTCAACACTGAATTTATGTAAACAATGACCTAATACCTTGTGTAGTTCTCCATTAGCCCAATACTCTCCTTCTATAATTTTCTTTGATAGTAAGCAAACCTTTTCTTTGAAATTTAACTTCTCTAACCCTGAAATTTTCCTACTCTAATGTATGTGTAGTTAAACTGAAAATTTTGTAGATATTATTTCTAGGGTAGTTTTTTCATATCTAATAAGCTCTCAGATAATATTGTTTTAAAGACCCAATTCTGGAAAGCATATTCAAGCATTTTGGGAAGCATGGTATTAGACTACAAAGTTACTAATTTACTAAGAATAGCATTAGACTACAAATTTACTAATTTAAGTTAATTAATTTAATACTAAAATTTACTCTACTTTGAATATATAATTTCACACTATGGAGGATATAAGTAACATAAAACAAACTATTATATACTGTGTTAAGTCAAGATTATGCTACCATTTCTGCTGCTTAACAATTTGTTCAGCTGACTTTTATTTTCATGTATTGGGAAGTTAGGAAGAGTAAACGTTAGATAAATTGTGAGAAAAATGTCACAAACATACAGTTGCAAGCTCTTTTACAAATAAGAACAGTTATAGTATTTTCCAATAAACATTAGAGTTTTCCCACTGATGTGACAGTGTTTTCCTTTCTACTGTGTATGTAAGCTTACATATATAATATACATAATATGTACATACATAATAAAATACATGCCTTCAGAAGTTTATGTTGGTCTTTATCAGTTTCAGGTGACATAGCTGCTGAGAAAATGTCTAACAGAATTTTTTAATTTCCCAGTTTTACATGGAGAAAAATTATTCTTGGAAATGTTTTCTTTTAATAATTTTTTTATTTTAACACCTTAATTACATACATAATTGTGTTTGGGTTTCAGTCATGTAAAGAACACCACCTATCACCAGTGCAACATTCCCATCACCATTGTCCCAGATCTCCCTCCTACCACACACCCCCCGCCTGTACTCTGGACAGGCTCTCCATTTCCCACATATATTCTCATTATTAGGACAGTTCAAAATGTAGTTATTTCTCTAACTAAACTCATCATTATTTGTGGTGAGCTTCATGAGGTGAGCTGGAACTTCCAGCTCTTTTCTCTTTTGTGTCTGAAAATTATTGTTATTTCAAGAATGTCTTTCATTTTTCTTAAAACTCATAGATGTGTGAACCATTCTGTGTTTTTCTCTCTTTTTGACTTATTTCACTCAGCATGAGAGATTCCATGTGCATCCATGTGTAGGAGAATTTCATGACTTCATCTCTTCTGACAGCTGCATAGTATTCCATTGTGTATATGTACCACAGTTTTTTTATATTTGTATATACTTTATTTAACTATACTTATTTATTTTTTAATAATTTTTTTATTTTAACACCTTAATTACATACATAATTGTGTTTGGGTTTCAGTCATGTAAAGAACACCACCTATCACCAGTGCAACATTCCCATCACCATTGTCCCAGATCTCCCTCCTCCCACCCACCCCCTGCCTGTACTCTGGACAGGCCATTCGTCTGTTGAAGGGCATCTAGATTGTTTCCAGAGTCTTGCTATGGTAAATAGTGCTGCAATGAATATAGGTGTAAGGAAGGGGTTTTTGTATTGTATTTTTGTGTTCCTAGGGTATATTCCTAGGAGTGGTATAGCTGGATCATATGGGAGCTCAATTTCCATTTTCTGGAGGAATCTCCATATCGCTTTCCATAAAGGTTGAACTCCACGGCATTCCCACCAGCAGTGGATAAGAGTTCCTTTCTCTCCACATCCCCGTCAACACTGTTTGTTCTCGTTCTTTGTGATGTGTGCCATTCTCTGTGGTGTGAGGTGGTACCACATAGTTGTTTTGATTTGCATCTCCCTGATGATTAGTGGTGTGGAGCATTTTTTCATGTGTCTTTTGGCCATTTGTATTTCTTCCTTGTCAAAGTGTCTGTCTATTTCTTCTCCCCATTTTTTGATGCGATTAGATGTTTTTTTCTTGTGAAGTTCTGTCAGCGCCTTGTATATTTTGGAAATTAGCCCTTTATCTGATGGGTATTGGGTGAATAGTTTCTCCCACTCAGTGGGAGGCTCTTGTATCCGGGGTGCTATTTCCTTTGAGGTGCAGAAGCTTCTCAGCTTAATATACTCCCACCTGTTAATATCTGCTTTCACCTGCTTGGAGAGTACATTTTCCTCCTTGAATATGCTTGTAGTCTCAATGTCCTGGAGTGTTTTGCCTAAGTGTTGTTCTATGTATTTTATGGTTTCAGGTCTGATATCAAGGTCTTTCATCCATTTGGATTTCATCTTCGTACATGATGTTAGCTGAGGGTCTAAGTTCAACTTTTTGGCTCGTCAGTTGTGCCAACACCACTTGTTGAAGAGGCTTTCTTTGCTCCACTTAGGATTTCTTGCTCCTTTATCAAAAATTAGGTGACAGTATGTCTGGGGAACACTTTCTGAGTATTCAAGCCTATTCCACTGATCTGAGGGCCTGTCCTTATGCCAATACCATGCTGTTTTGATCACGATTGCTTTGTAGTAAAGTTTGAAATTGGGGAAAGTAATTCCTCCCATGTTCTTTTTCCCAATGATTGCTT
>PVKC010016856.1:0-20594 GCA_004027635.1 Crocidura indochinensis
AAAAAAATCCTTAGAGAGATGCTGGGCATAGGATATCCACACACTATATGTTTTTGCACTGTACCACTATTCCCAATCACTGATTCCCTGTACTTCCAAAAGCAGCTTTGAATCAAGTTTTCTCAATTTTTAAACTAGTTCCTGTACCCAGGGAATATGAAACCATTATTTTAAGTAATATTCACATTTCTAAGTGCTTCTTTATTCTTCCCCCCCCCAAGAGCTCTAAAAGCAAGAAAAACAAGGAAAGTAGAAATAAATAGCCAACACCCAAAATGAAAAGAAAAAAATAAGAAAGCTGAAACCTTTCTAATTTCATTCTGGATTTGCTCTCATCACATTATACCCTCTCAGCTTTTCCAAGACATGTGCAGCCCCCACCACCGTGTTGTTACCTTATCAGAAAAATCTCAGCAAGTCTTGGAACCAAGATTGGCAGCAAATGAAATTTCCCTTTCTGAACAGGGAATAGAATCCAATTAGCCATGGAAGGCTGTGAAATTTGTTTTTTAAGTGCTTTTTATCTCCTGACCCTCACCTCCAAGGCATTCGAAAGACCCTCCAAACTTCACACAGGGTCTTTTTGCTGAAAAAAAGTATGACCTTTAAGCTTGAGGCATCCTCTGTTGCAATATGTTCCAACATGGTAACTAGAGATCTATTTACTAAATTGTTTAGCACATTCAGCATGTCCTGGGGGGATTGTTGGAGCATTTTTCACTCTTCCCTGATGCATTACCAGACATAAGGTCATCTCATTCTAGCAAAGATGGGTGCTGCAAAGGGCTCATTACCTTGCAGCAAGTCAGCCTGATGAGGCGGTAGGATGTTTTCTCTTCATCATTCAAGCTTGAAAGGAAACTGTCAGCCTCTACTTGCTTTTAAAACAATAAAAATTTAGGTGGCAGTATTCTCATTAACTCAATGGGAATAAAGATTTCTAGACAAAATCTTATGTGCTTTTCGCAGCATGCTAACAAATCTACCCTGAGGGCCTATCTAGGAGCTAAAATGTAGGGATAGGTATCAGCTTCTAGGGACAAAGTAATGGCATTAAACTGACACACCTCTTTGATAAGACCTGAAACTATTAAAAAAAAACAGCTTCTGGGCTGTAGATAAAAAATAAAAGTAGATTTTAGACTCATAACTCACCTTTGCTGGGAAATGGATATATGTATAGGTTTGTCCTCCATGGTCTATGAGCTCATATTATCAGAAAGCAAGCAAAAAATCATTACTCTAACAAATGTTCTCCTTAGAAGAAATTCAAGCAAAAATGCAATGCATAGATCTTATTTCCTAGATTTTTCATTACAGAATTTCTCATCTAAGAGGGGACGGTTAATATTTGATAAGCCATTTGGACAGTGCACAGAATTGTGGGAGCTATGCTAATTGCTTACATTTATATAACTCCATATTCTAGAGACTTCATATGCATTGCTGTCTCATTTCATCCTTGTAACAGTTATGATTAAGGGTTCTGGAAGACATTTAGTAGTTGTTTGCAGATAGATAAAGAGAGATATAGATATAAAATCTTAGAATCTTAGAGCTAAATGTGACATTCTGATTCTGCAATAATTCAGATCTAGATTATAACTGAAATTGTAACTGAGGGTGAATATTGAATTCCTTAGAAAATTGTTTTCAAAAACTTATCTCCACAACTCTTTGTTATACCATCCAACACAGAGTATATCAGTGAATAATAAGCCCAGCCATTACTATTTTTTAAAAACAACCTCAGAAGTATATCTTGATAAACACCACTAGTTTAAACCAATCTTTCACCCATTCAGTGAGAAGCTAATAACTAAGGCAATGAGGTGATTTATGCAGAGTTATTTATTTGTAAATGCAGGTGACAGTCTGCATTGAATTCAGGCATCCTGAATACATAGTTATATGATCTCTTTTTCAGACTTTATTTCTATACTTGTGATTAACTAGGGAACTTTCAAGATAGTGTTATTATTTTAAAAGACATTTTTTGCTTTGATAGCATAAAAAATAATTGCAAGTAATATTATGTCCCAAACATGACATAACATTATGTCCCAATATATGAGCCCTTTGTCAAAATGGAATTTAGATTCTTCTGAAGTGAGCTTTGAATATTCTCAAGGATCAGTCACTTGTTGGACCACACAAGTATCAATACCATCATAAAATTGAAATTATATCAATATTTTTGGATCACAATAAACTATAAATAAAAATAAAACAATAAGTAATTTTTAAAAGACTCAAATCTAAATAACATGATACTTAATAGTGACCGATAACAAAGATACCAAAGCTAAAATTGAAAAGGTCTTAAAGTTTAATGAAAGATCATAAAAGACACAATAACTTACTTCCACCAGTAAGTAGGAAATTCATATCAGTATAGACTTATATTAAGGGAAATTCATATCAGTATAGGTTTATGTTAAAAAGATAACCTCAACTAGTCAATCTAAACTTCATAATTAAATAATGAAAAAAAATTTCAAAGTCAATAAAGTAAAAATATGATAAAAATTAGAGAAAAATTAAGTATAAAAATGCAATAGAAAAGATTGCTAAAAAAAGGATAAACAAAGTTGTTTGAATAAAATTTTAAGGAATAAACAAGACTGACAAATCCTTAGTTTAAGCTCATTAAGAAAAAGTTGAATAAATTGAAAAAGCTAGTAGAAATACAGAAATTAAGAATCAGGCACCCAAAATGAAAAACCAGGAGATGGTAGACAACTCAAAGACTAACTTTAAACCAAGAAAATTGAAAGAGTAGTGAAATATTATCCAAAGCACAACGATGATCTGGATTGCCTTACTACTTCTACCAAATCATCAAAGATAATCTATAAATTACCCTTTTAAATTTTTCCCCCAAAATGAAGAAAATGAATTTTTCCAAATACTTTTTCTGAGTTCATCATTACACTGAGATATTTTGTAGTATTCAAGACAGTGAAGTACCAGAGTAAAAAATGTACAAATTAATGTAGTAGAATTGATAACCTCACATATATCACATATGTAATATATGATACAATTGTGATATGACAATTAACAAAGGAGTCAAGAATATATACTGGAGAAAGGAAAATCTCTTTAGCAACGAGTTAAAAATGGACAATCACGGGGCCCGGGAGATAGCATGGAGGTAAGGCGTTTGCCTTTCATGCAAAAGGTCATCGGTTCGAATCCCGGTGCCCCATATGGTCCCCCGTGTCTGCCAGGAGCAATTTCTGAGCATGGAGCCAGGAGTAACCCCTGAGTGCTGCCGGGTGTGACCCATAAACCAAAAAAAAAAAAAATAGACAATCACATGGAAAATAAACTAAAGTTGGAACCCTTAAATTTAACTCAAGATGGAGTAAAGGCTCATTTCTTAGACTTAAAACTCACAACATATATGTCAGAAACATACGCAAAATACTCCCATGTTATTGTCTTCAGTGATGTCTTTGGGAATTCAACTCCAAGAAAACAAGTAAACCAAAGCAAGCATAAAAAAAATAAAGCAGAATTATATCAAATTTTAAAGTTCACTATTCTGGGGTGGGAGCAGTGGCACAGAGGTAAGGCATCTGCCTTGGGTGCTCTAACCTAGAACAGGCATGGTTCATTCCCTAGCATCCCATATGGTCCCTCAAGCCAGGGGCGATTCTGAGCATATAGCCAAGAGTAATCCTGAGTGTCACATGGTGTGGCCCAAAAACCAAAAAAAAGGGAAAAGTTCACTATTTTGCATAGTAAAAGTATAATTTCCAAAATGAAAGACAAAAATGAAGAAAATATCCATATATCTGACAAAGAAATGCACAAAATATAACTTCTTCAAGAATACTTAGCCCAAAATATGAGAAATATTCTTTATCGTTTATTATCAAAGAAATTAAAATTAAAACTGCAGTGAGTTTTCACTTATATCTGTGAGACTAGCTTATAGCAAAAAGACTGAAGGAAGACTGTAAATAAAAAAGAACATCCTATATGATTGAAATGGATGTAAGCTGGTCCAGCTCCTCTGAAAAACAGTAGAAATTATGTAAAATGTTGAAAATAGATCTAACATTTTATTTTATTCAGCAAGTGCACTCTGACTCCTAAGTATCCATCCAAAGAGCTGATGAGGTTTTCTAGAAAATTTAACATGTGAGATAAAGGTAGGGGTATGGAAAGAGTTTTCATAGAATTCTTGGCTGAAAAAGCTCTCTCTCAACCTCTCTCTCACTCACTCACTCACTCACTCTCTCACGTTTTCTTCTCTGTCTCTCCCTCTCTCCAGCTCCTTATTCACTGTGTATCTAAATTTTTATTAGGAAATTCCTGACAGAAGATGAAATGGAGAATTTGTCCACTATAATCTTTAAAAATGATCTATTCAAATGTTCCTGATCTGCACAGGTTCCAAAGTACCACAATTTTCTGTTATGAGTGTTTCCATGTACTTGATATCAACATAACTTAATGTATTGCTTTACCCCTGAAGAATGCACATTTGGGACTTTTTGCAGCAAACCAATAATAGCCCCTGCACTTAGCTGTTTAGTGTGATAAAATTGACTTACCATTTTTAGGTTTATGATTCAATGATATCTATACATATATGTTGTATAAATATTACCCTTATCTATTTCCAGGACTTTTACATCAATCTAAACTGAAATTCATTAAGTAGTAATCCCCAATCCTATTTATCCTCTCTTCCAAACCTAACTATTTTATTCTGCTTTCTGTCTACTAACTAATATCGTCTAGGTACATTACACTAGTAATTATATAATTTTTGTTCTTTATTATCTTTTTTACTTAATATGCTTTTGGTGGTTAGTCATATCTGGGATATATCAGAACTTTCTTTTTTAGGGACTAACGAATTCACTATATGTATATACACAAAGAAAGATAGAGCATGTGAAGGAAAGAGAGTATAATGCGTTTTTCCATATATCATAGAATGGAATAAATAGCTCAGCAAGTTTATTGGATTGTAATTGGATATGGAAGCATGTTTACCTAATGAAGCAGCAGTGGCTTTGATAATTGATAAGGAGGATGATGAGGATTGGTGAGTTCTCAGGTAATGTGTCATTGAGGTTTAATAAACTATAAATGCACTATAATGTTCATACTTAAAGAATCTTGTATTGAGGCATTCCTATGTACAGGTTTTATAATTGAAATTCAGGCATATAGTTTTCCTACACTGATTCCATCACCTGTCAACTTACCTCCACCAATGTCCAGTTTCTCTCCCACTCCACAGCCTACTTCTTTGACTGGCACATTTTTATACCTCCTGTGTGTCTGAGTTCTCTGTTACCTTGCCTTTGTTACCTCCCTTCTGCTCTTCTTACTCTTTCTCATCTTCTCTTTTTCATTACCTTCATTGCTAGTTTATAGAACTGAGAAAGATAGAGATATTCATATTTTTAAACTGAAAATAAGATGATTTGGCATATATGATTTTCACAGGGATAACTGGAGAGAACCACTGTTTCAGTGGCTCTAGAACTCTCTGCTCCCTACCTCCTTATTCCCCTTTTATTTATTTATTTATTTATTTATTTATTTATTTATTTTTGGTTTTGGGGCCACACCCGGTGATGCTCAGGGGTTACTCATGGCTATTCGCTTAGAAGTCGCTCCTGGCAGGCACGGGGGACCATATGGGGAACCCGGGGATCGAACCGCGGTCTGTCCTAGGTTAGCACAGGCACCTTACCTCCAGCGCCACCGCCCACCCCCCCCTTTTATTTTTTTATACTTGATCTTCTTTGAAAACAAGTGTCTCTTCTCTTCTCTCCTTCTTCAGGAAGGAGGCCCTGGGGACACCTGGATGTTATTAGGAGAGTATCTTAGAAGCAGCTTATGGCACAGAGAGAATGTTTGTGCAGCCTTCAGCTTCCTAGGCCCTCTATTCTATTTTTTTCCAAACATCAACCATAGACCGCTGGCAAAACAGATGAACAATGTTCAAAGCACACCAAGTGAAAACTAGACTTGCAAGAACCTTCTAAGGGCTTACATTGTAAGTCTTTGCTTTGCTCTCATACAGCTATTTAGGGATTCAATTAAGACAATTCAGCAGACTGTTGTGAAGGTTCAGTAACCCTCTCAGAGGCTAAGTTTCTAGGAGGGGTTCTTGAAGTTGGTAGTATAACAAAATGTTTACATGTGATTGTGTCAAGAATAAATTCCTAATGATCTCTTTATCCTTTATTCTAACCAGTGATTCCATCTTATGTTAGAAGCATTGCCTGAACTCTGAAGACAGGAGACCTTTGAGAGGTGCTGATGAAGCACTGAGGAAAGGAGAGACTGGTTTTATGAAAAGCAAAGGAATTGGGGAAAGCACATTGCAAGTCGTGTTATTTTTCTTATATTACGTTCCAAATCCAAACAAACTCGAAAAAAAGTATGTGTGTGAAAGCAAATCTTAAACCATTTTGTGAATCCCACCCTAGATTTCACATTTCTCCAGTGAGGCTCACATTCTTTTATTCAGATTCCAAAAGTAGAGATAATTTGTTCCAAATGTTTCCAAAGCAGACCAGCAGAAGGACCTAATGATTTTTCCAGAGCTGGAGAAAACTGTGAAATCTTCTACACTCTAATGGAGCATTTAAAGATCTGTGGAGGGGGGGAGAAGAGAGGGAGAGACAGACAGACAGACAGACAGACAGACAGACAGACAGACAGACAGACAGACAGGCAGGCAGGCAGGCAGGCAGGCAGGCAGACAGACAGACAGACAGAGACAGAATCAGAAACAAAAGAAGCAAGAGGATAGCGAATGTTTTGATGGTCTGTTTGTTTATTTTGCTATAGTTGTGGCTCTTTGACAAGGTCTGAGGAGACACATTGATTGCCAATGTCTTGCTTCCTTTGGCAATGTCTCAATTTTCTGTATGATGGAATATATTATGGTAGAAAATTAGTCATACCATTAAACATTTATTGCAAGATAATGCACAGCCTCATTTCAAAGAGGTTAAAGTTGTGGACCCTTAGGGATAAAGAAGTGCCTGGTATGTAAGTAGAAGTATGTACTTATAACATCCAAGCTTCTACAATGCTTATGTCTAATGGATTTTTACATAACCTTAAATTAAAATATAACATGTGTCATCTAAAAATGTGCTCCAGGGTACCTTGTATGTATAAACACATTTATAAACACATGTATGTATAAAGACATTTATAAACACATGTATGTATAAACACATTTGGGTGCTGGAGGACAAAACTTTAGACTGACAGCTGAGAAACTACTGAAAAGGGACAATGTCTGAGATTGGAAGGAAAGAATTTATTTTATTTTATTTTATTTTTTGGTTTTTGGGCCACTCCCAGCAGTGCTCAGGGGTAATTTCTGGCTATCTGCTCAGAAATTGCTCCTGGTAGGCACGGGAGACCATATGGGAAACCGGGATTTGAACCAACCACCTTAGGTTCTGGATCAGCTGTTTGCAAGGCAAACGCCATGTGCTATCTCTCCGGGCCCAAGAATTTATTTTTTAAACTTTGCTAAGCCCAATTGTATTTTCACCCAATGGTTTAATGTGAGTGTGCTCCTTTTGTTGTGATTTTAACTTCCTACCAATCTAGAAATATACCTTCCTCTTTTTAACTCCCACAGTTTCCAGAACACTGCTTGATCATTAATAAATGTTGATTTTGGTTTTTAAAAAACTTAGAGAGTATCTATCTCAATTTACATGAGACATTTAGCTCATAAAATTTGCATGCAGTCAAAGAAAACTTACATAAACTCAGGCAGATATCCAGCTTCGATTTCAAATAAAATGGCTTAAAACATAAAAAATAACTCACTCACTATCATCATCACAGTTAATTGAGGTTTAATATATATATATATATATATATATACAGTAGGCACAGTGGTAGGTTCTACATAATCACCCTTAATCTTCATAACCACCCCCCCAAAAAAACAATCTTAAATAATGAGGAAACTGAGCCTCGGAGGGTTAAATAACTTCAGATTTTAATTAGAGAAGTTGGATCTCATCCAAGTTGGCCAATAAGTCCCTGAGACCTTGAAAGTATGCAGTACTAGTGTCATATACAACTCACTGACTAGGGTCAAGCAAGAGGCCAAGGAGGCCAAAGCCGTGACTGAGACTCCTTGTGTTTGTGCGGCATCAAGACAAACTCTTTTCTGGCTTCCAACCACACCCCTAAACTGAGCCAGCTGGCTTTGAAATTGTTCAATTGGTCACAGGCAAGAGAGTGTGGGTGGCTTGAGGAAAATTTATCACTAGGCTTGAATTTTAAAGCACAAGCATTTTAGAGCACATGATCTTCTAAGAGGAGGTTGGGAAAACATTTCCATGCATGAATGATGATGGTGCATGGCTGCCATGTTTGAAGATAAATGGGTAAGGGAAGTAGGTCGTGGCCCCTGTTTGTCAAAGATGGGAGATTTACTGAATTGAGTAGGATTTCTGTCTACCTGAGTAGGATATAAGGACATGGATTTGATTCCATCAATGACTGTACATAGACTCTTCAAACTGCACTCAGATATGAAGTCACAAATGTAATGTGGGCAAGAAAATCTTACCTCTCTCACCAAGACTCATCATTTGCCACTTACTCTCACTTCCTATCAACCTCCTTCCACAAACCATTCTGGTTTAGGATGTATTGGAGGTAAATAGTACTGGGTTTGAAAAAAAAAGAAGGTCATGATTCAAGTTTTACACTGACATTCAGCAGCTAAAGAAGTGATTTGAGCTTCTGTTTATTGAGTTAGAAATGTGACATCATTTCTACCATTTTAAAAGCACTTATGAGACTGCTGGAAAAAAAAGAATTAAACACAGCCTATATCCATAAACGCAGAGGGGTCTCACTTGTTCTCTCATAGTATATTGGTAGACATTATATATCATAAATCCTGAAAACATAAGAGATATGTAACTAGTCCAAATTATTTGTGGATAATTCTCTCTCTCTCTCTCTCTACATATATATGTGTGTATATATATATAATTTGGGTGAAAAATAGATATTTGACACAATTATTGCCATTAGGTAGATTTTAGGGGAAGATTTATTTGATCAGGTAGATTTATTTGGGGAAGACTAAACTTAGTAAAAATAAAAGTATCAAGTATAATTAGTTTATTGAATAAGCTGGACAAAATGGGGTTTAAGCAGACTCTAATTTCTACTTGCCACTGAATTTTGTATCCTTGGTGTTATCTTCAGGCTCATACTTGTCCGAATCATTGTTAGATAGCAACAAACTATCATCTTCTGATATTAGAATTTTGGTTTGGAAGTAATAAAAAGCTCTATCTCATCAAAAGTTAGGTAGAAGAGGACTATAATCTGTTTAATATGTTTTCCCCAGTTCATCTATCTTTTGATAGATTCCATTTTCACACATCTCTACCCCTGAGATAGAAAACAATAAGAAAAGACTATTTGGGGGAAAGAGTACAATTTTTAGTAACAGGCTATCTCATTCTATAATCCTGGTTTCTTTTGTATCAGAAATATTTGATCTTTCTTTACTGGTATCTTTCTGTATATTCTTCATTGACTTTCTCTTTTTTTTTAAGTGGGCCTCGATAAATATCAAATAAAATCATTTAAAATGATTTTTATAAAATTATTTAAAATGTATTTAAAGATCATTTTATTCAATTAAAGCACCATGATTTACAAATTTATCAATAATTTATATTTAAGACTAATAATTTTAATTATTAAATTAAATTAATTTAATTTATATTTAAGACAGTAATAATCAATGTTCTCCTTTCTTAAGTCCAACCTTGAGTGGTTTTTTTTTTTTTTTTTGGTTTTTGGGTCACACCCGGCAGCACTCAGGGGTTACTCCCGGCTCTATGCTCTGAAATCGCTCCTGGCAGGCACAGGGGACCATATGGGATGCTGGGATTTGAACTACCGACCTTCTACATTCAAGGCAAATGCCTCACCTCCATGCTATCTCTCCAGCCCCCCAACCTTGAGTTTTATCTGAGAATCACATACTTCCTATCTAATAACTTAGAATCTCCCTTATAGTTCATGATACCTATGGAAATGCTCATGTCCAGCCTTCTTGCATGTAGCCACACCTTGGCAAAGTTTCAAAATGTCTTATACCTTGCTATGTCTTAAAGAATTCACTAGCCTAATATCTAGCCTGCAAGAAATACTCAAAAACCAGCTAAGTCCTCACTTCTTTACTACCTCAATCTTTGGATATTTGGAATCAATACTGAATTCAAAATTCTTAAAACTACAACATAAACACATTAAGATTCATTACATTTTTTTTGTGAAGAGTTCATGGCTAGGAGCCATAGGCCCCTGGAAATCTCTAAAAAAATGTTTTCCTAACTTTCTTTTTTTAAATGTCCCTTTTTAAAATTTGTTTTTGTTTTTATTTAGTTTCTTGTTTGGGTTCTGCTTTTCCATACCTGATGGTGCTTGGAACTTACTCCAGGCTCTGTGCTCAGGAATCATTCCTGGCTGTACTCAAGAGACACATATGGAATTAGAAATTGATTGACTGGAACATGCAAGGTGAGGGTGTTATCCTTTATAGTATCTCTGTGGTCCACAAGGCTCCATCTTATATGATGGAGAAAATTGAAGTATGCTAGAACAAGTATTTGACCATTGTATTAGCTGCATAGGGTCTGTGCCATAATTAATTAACACATAAAACACATATAGGGACTTAATCCCCCAGAAATTTGTTTTGAGGCTTGTTCTTGTTCTTGAAGATTGAAGTTTAAAATAAAAGTATCAGCAAAGATGATTACTCTTGGAATCTCTGAGGAAGAACTAGTTCCACAATTCTCTCCAAGGCTTTGGAAATTGTTAACGATCCTTGATATACCTTGACTAAGTGCATCATCTCTGTTTCTCTTCACTTGGCCTTATTCCCTCTGTGCGTTTCTTTGTGTGTCATTCTCCTATTCTCCTTTCAGTGAGGAGTATGTCATTAAATGTAGGGTCTCCTAATTTAGGCGGGCTTGGGGGCCAACCTGGTGGTGCTCAGCAGTTATTTCTGGCTCTGCACTCTTTGAGGACCATATAGAGCAGGGATCTCAAACTCAATTTACCTGCGGGCCACAGTCAGTAAGCTGAACATTGGGGGGTGTGATCCAAACAACTAAAACAAAGCAAAACAAAAAAAGATTCCTCTAGGGCAGGGCAACAAAATGTTGTACGGATATTGTTGGAAATTAAATCTAGGATGGGGGGGCCAGAGAGATAGCATGGAGGTAGGCCATTTACCTTGCATGCAGAAGGGCAGTAGTTCAAATCCCAGCATCCCATATGGCCCCCTGCTAGGTGTGATTTCTGAGCATAGAGCTACGAGTAATCCCTGAGTGTTGCTGAGTATGACCCAAAAACCAAAAACAAACAAACAAAAAAAAAAAAAACAAAAAAAAAACCTAGGTTGGCCACTTGCAAGGCAAACAATACCCTACACATTGTATTATTGCTCTGTCCCCAGAGTTTCCTAAGTGTTTCAGATTATATCTACAAATTAAAAATTAAGTGAAATAAGTCAGGGGGAGAAAGGCATATATAGGATAGTCTCACTTATCTATGGATTTTAAGAAAAATAAAAGACATTATTATAATAATGCCCAGAGATGAGAGCTGGAAGGACTGGCACACACTATGAAGCTCACCACAAAGAGTGGCGAGTGCTGTTAGAGAAATAATTAAAATAACAACTATCATAACAATGTTAATGAGTGAGAGAAGTAGAATGCCTGTCTCATATACAGGTGGGGGTGCAGGATTGGGGACATTGGTGGTGGGAATGTTGCACTGGTGAAAGGGGGTATTCTTTTTTTGACTGAAACCCAATTACAATCATATTTGTAATTTCAGTGTTTATATTAAAATAAAATAGGAAATACAAACAAAAATTTCAAGTTATCTCTGAAGATTATGTTGGAAAATTGTATCTGTAAGGATATTATTTTCAAATATAAAATAATATTCATAAATGCCCAGAGTTAGGACTTTAATATCTCTTTCTAGAGATATATTCACCTACAACAACCACCTTTCTAGCAACTTTACAGAAAGTTGGTTCTAATTAAAATATGTGGCCACTTTAAATTCCTTTTTTTTCAGATTTTATGGCTCTAGTGAAGTAAGACAGTAAGAAAAATATCCTCTTTCAATATATATAAAATAATTTTGAAATGACATAAAAATTCAATAAATAGACAAAGGAAAGCTATTGTCCCACTGAACCAGCTGATGGATCCATCCCACTGATGGGTCCTACTCAGAAAATTCTGTATCTTTTCTTACTTTTTCCTTTATAATCATTTACTATCTCAAATTTTTGCAGAAACAAACTAGCATCCCATGTGCCATTATTCACATTGAGTATTTTCCAGAAATCAGGAAGAATATTATTCATTTACTCCTATAAAAAGCAGAGAAAATCTAACATCTTCATTTTTCTATAATATTTTAGGTGTTTCTCAGACATCATAGTCTTCTATGATATCAATCTAAATTTGATGTAAATCTTTTGTAATCATTGGTATTCAAACCATGTTCAGACACATTTCTTTTTAGATAGTGGATACTCACGGTGGTATACATATTCTGCCTATGGACAGCATTAGGAAGGGGAATTTTAAGGTACTTTATAATTTGTAGCATATTTTTTATTCTAGTCAAAACACTCTGAGTAAGCAAAGTGATCTCTTTAATCTTTTTTTTTAATTTTTTAAAAAATCTTCTCCCTAATCATCGGTTCTGTGTTTCAGATTTATAATATTGAAGGTCTTGAGTGGCTGCTGTAGAAACTTCCTTCAAGAGGTTTTTAAGATAGTGGACAAGGGAGGAAATAAGACAAAAGAGAAACAAAAATTCCAAAGAAGGGGCTGGAGAGATAACACAGTGGTGGGGCAATTTGCCTTGTATACGGCTGACCTAGGAGGGACTCCATTCCGGCATCTCATTCAATTCCCGGCATCTCATATGTTCCCCCAACCTGCCATGGGCGATTTCTGAGTGAAAATCCTGGAGTGACCCCTGAGTTCTGCTCAGACACCAGTCAATCAACCAATGAATCAGTCAATAAATAAAGTAAAATAAAATTCCAAAGAAGCATAAAAGGAACTGGAAAGTTGAGAACAAGCTATCATCCAGATTGAATACTGCTATTTAGGAGTTTCTGAAATTATAACTACTAAGTTGAATTCAGTGATTAAAGTAGAATAAAAGTACTATCAGTCATTTGGATGGTGTGATTTTATATAGAAAGGGTAGCATAAATGGTTAGGAGGAGTAGGGACAAGGTTTGGGGTGATTTTCCCAATTAAGTTTTTCAATAGTCAGGTCATCATCTTTGGGAGTAAATATAGCCATTCAAATCCTGACTCTTCATCTTTCCAATTCTTTAAAGTTCTTTCTTCTAGAATTCATAAAATTGCAGCTGAGGCGAATGGGTTGAAACCTCCTGAGCTATACAGAGCCTGGCAATTTATCATTCAGCAAGGCTTTCATCCAACTCAATTCAGCTTTTTTCTCTTTGCTAATAATAGAGTGTTTAGAGTGGTTTGTGGTTTCAGGTTATCTCCTTCCCCAGCCAAATTATACTCCCAAATGTATCAATATCTTCTGGGGAATCATATTCATTGACAGAAGAAATTATTTGCCTTCTCTGAAGATCAAGCAAGATGGTCTGGAACTGAGAGATGAAAATATTTAGATAGAAAAAAAATCAGCGGAAAGGCACAAGGCAAAGAAGGGCTATCTAAAAGGCATTTGGGGGGCAGTGAAAAAAAAACCAGTGCATGATTTAATATCATTTGTATTTACAATGAAATTTATATTCTATGACATGCATGGAAATTAATGGAATATCTGTTCTGGCAGTGGCTTGTGAAAAATCATGAAGTTAGTAAACCGCAATCACCTAAGTCATGAATCTTAATAGGAGGCTCACAAGGAGCCCTGCACAGTGCAAGAAGTAATGGCATATTCTAAGGACATAGTCTCCTGCTCTGAGTCTAAAGGAACTTATGTAACCCAGAGTCCAATGGTTCTTAATATTGTTGGTTAAAATTAAAAATTGAAATATGCATAATTGATTATGCCTATTCTAGCATGAGATCTTGACTCTATTAATTTAAAAATGTTTGGGGTTGGAGCGATAATACAATGGGGAAGGCATTTACCTTGCATTCAGCCAAACCTGGTTTGATCCCAGATATCCCATATGGTTCCTCGAGTCTTCCAGGAATGAATTCTAAACACAAAGCCAGGAATAACCCTTGACTGCAACCAGGTGTGACCCAAAACCTAAAAAAAGAAAAAGTGTTGTATTGGTGCCAGGCACAAAGCTAAAAACTATTGATTAATATTCAAAATGGTTCTTCAATATGATACATGTCTACAAAGGCTGGCTGAGTTCAATTTAAACTAATAAAACCTACACATATATGGTTTTAAGTTATTTTGTAGTTACTTTTAAATAAAGATTAATAACACCATAGTTTACAAGGTTGTTCATAATACAGTTGGTTTTTTTTCCCCTACAGATACAAATTTATTCATGATTGAGTTTCATTCATATAATGTCAAACACCTTTTAGTGCACAGCTCTCACCACCATGGTTCCTAGTCTCCCTTCCATTCTCTTCGCTGCCTGCCTCCCCCATTTCCATTTTTTTCTCCTTTAGACACTGATTTATAATATTGTTACTGACATGTGTTATGCTTATCACTTTATCTCCTTTTAACGTCCAATTCTCGTCTAGAGTGATCATTTCCAACTATCATTGTTATATTAGTCCCTTCCCTACCTTTACTACACCACTCTCCTGCTATTTGTGCCAAGCTTCCTACATGAACTAGTCCTCCTGGCCTTCATCTCTATTGCCTTTGTATACTATAATCATGCTATCTTTTTTTTATATCCCATAAATGAGTCTGATCATTCTATCTATCCTTGTCCCTCTCCCTCTGACTTAATTTGCTCAGTATAATACTCTTTATATCCATTTATATATATACATATATATATTTACTTCATGGATATATTTTCCTAACAGCTGTGTAGTATGCTACCTATAGTCCAGATGTACCACAGCTTCTTTATCCACTCATCTATTCTTGGGCTTTGGGGTTGTTTCCAGATTCTAACTATGTGCTGCGATGAACAGAGGATTGCAAAGATCTTTTCTACATTGTGTACTTGGGTTCCTAAGGTATATTCCTAGGAGTGGTATTGCTGGGTTATATGGGAGTTCAATTTCTAGTTTTTATGAGGAATATCTTTACTGTTTTCCAAAAAGGCTGAACCAGTCGACATTCCCACTAGCAGTGAATGAGAGTCCTTTTCTCCCTGCATTCATAGGAGCACTGGTTGTTCTTATTTGTGATGTGTGCTGGTCTCTGTGGCATGATATGGTATCTCATTGCTGTTTTGATTTGATGATTTCCTGATGATTAATGATGTGGATCATTTTTTATGTGACTTTTAGCCATTTTTATTTTTTGAGAAAATATTGGTTCATTTCATCTCTCAATTGTTGGATAGGGTTAGGTGTTTTATCCTGCTAAGCTCTATCAGTGCCTTGTGTATTTTGGATATTAAACCTTATCAGATGTAATTGAGTGAATAGTTTCGTCCATTCTGTGGGTAGTCTTTGCATCCTAGTTATCATTTCTTTGAGGTGCAGAAGTTTTTTACTTTAATGTAGTTCCATTTGTTTATCTTTGCTTCTACTTTCTCGGTGAGTGGTGTTTCATCTTCGAAGATGTTTTTAGCTTCAGTGTCATGGCTTCTTCTACGTACATTTTCTTTTATATTCTGTATGGTTTCATGTTTGATATTAAGGTCTTTAATTTATTTTGATTTTACTTTTGTGCATGGTATTAAAGATAGGTCTGAATTCACTTTCTTGCATGTAGTTGACTAGATGTATATATGGTATTTTATGCTTTATGTAATTTATTATACATATGGTTTTTTGTACCTTGAAGTTTATGTTACACTAAAAAGATTTTTTAAAAGGTTCTGATTTAGCCTCACAGTCTTCTTTAAAAAAAAACTAGCAATTGAAGGTAAAGGGAATTTTGTTCATCATCCAACTTCATATAGCCTGTAAAGCTTCTGACCCTTGAGGCCTGGTCAATGTTGAATTGTTTGCTTCAGGATTTTTATGTAATCAGTGATACAACAGAAGAACTAATATAAAAAGTGAATCACAGTCAATGCCCTTTATTGCAAATATAAGACTGTATATTAGGAATCCAAAAAGCAATTGCTTTTTGTTTTGCCTACTGAATGAGAAATTTTGTTAATCTTTTATTAAAGACATTTTAAACATCAGCCAGTTGAGCTAAGGGGTATAAGGAATATTTGGGGAATGGCTTATGTAGCCGCATTTCTGCATCCTTTAGACTACTCCATATGTTACTCTTAAAAAAATAAACTTTCAGTATTGGAATAGTTACCAAATTCTCATAATACTTATTTAAGAGTAAGAAGCAATGTCTTTAAGCAGGGCTTCTGCATATCTTTCTATGTCATAACATTCATACACATTGGAAACTATCTTTAGCTGTCTGTTTTAGATCACTGTATATCATAGTAAGAACTCAAGTATTTTAGATTTCTCTTTCTCTTAAACTATAAAAGAGATCCCAAATAAATTTTCACACCTCAGAAAATTGCTGAGAAATAAATGAACAAATCCCTAGGGAGAACTGCAAGCATGTTTGAGCAGGGTTGGCATTCAGTTGAGGGTGAATTGGCATGACTCACAGTAGGTGTATCTCCTATCATAATCTAAGGAGACTTCTCCACTGTTACTCTCCCTCTCTGTTTTACTAAGGACTTGCCTCTTGCCTTCACATATGAATACTCCTAAAACAACTTGATTTATTCATTTATTTAAGCATTGTTGCCAAGGAATTATTGGTAGAAAATGAAAGATACATTTGGTGAATACAGCCTCAAAATCATCACTACAATAAAGATTGATAATCTATCAATCATTCCACAAAACTATTGTGATTCTTGGTAATCACTCTTTTCCTTCCCCTCTATCTTGTTTTTTTTTTTAATAATTTTTATTTTTATCACAATGGATTAAAAATCTTTCACGTAATATTTTAGGTACATAGTGACATTGACCCCTGTTCCCAGCATGCATCCCATATCCCCCTCCTTTGCCTCCCGGGATGCAAGTATAAGTTGTCCCCTCTCTGTCTAGCTTGTTGTCGATTGGGTATCGATTCTGTTGTTGTTGGCTTTGGATTTGGTGTTTAAGTCTGCTCATTTTTTATTTCTACTCAATGTTCATATGACTGTTTGGTCTTGGTACCCTCCATTATTTCTCCTCCAATTTGTGAGGTAGAACAAGATTGTTCAAGTTATGTGATTCTATTAGAAGGAAAGAAAAAAGGGGGGAGGGCAAGTATCAAACAAGCAAAAAATGGGAGTCCTTCTAGAGACTATAAGTATCAATTTAAGAGATGAAAGGGAAAAAGGAAAACATAATAATAATACAAAAAAAATCAAACAAACAAAGGAAAAGCACCACAGAATAAGCACCACAACAATAAAGACAACAACCAAGCAATAACCATGGTCCCAAGATAAAAACAAAACAAGGCACAAAACAAAAACAAAAACAAGCAACAACAATAAAATAATTAATTTGTGCTTTTTTTTTCTTTTTTTTTTCTGCATAGACACAGTAAATATTGGGGAGAATAGAAAGGAAATTCCCTTGGCCTAAGAGACACAGGTTTTCACCGCCCTTGAAGTATACTGTCATGAGAATAACTATAGGCTCCATACTTGTTCTTATTCTCTCCCCTAGATCCTTTTGTGATGTCTGGAAACTTTCCGTTCAGTCGTGGATGATAAAATCAGGCCTCTGTAACTAGAGGTCTTGGTATTTGCACAGGTCATAGGATGGAGCCTAGAGTGGAGTAGTTCTGTTCCATCACTGTTGTTTTAATCAGTCTTCTGTAGTTGGAGTCTTGGTTTTTGCACAGATCCTAGGGTAAAGCCTAGGATAATCTTTCATTATGTTTCCAGAAGTTCTGCTCAGTTGCAGAATTAGAAATTAAAGATCTTGGTTGTTGCACAGGTCGTAGGCCATAGCCTAGACTAGGGTCTTTTTTTATTGGTCCCAGGATAGGTTCTGCCCAGTCATGGTTGTCACAGTCAGTCTTCTATAGTTAGTGATCTTGGCTTTTGCACAGATCAAAAGGTAACATGTCTTCTGATTTCATCTTATCATTAGGTGCTTTGGTAGGACAATCTGCTCTTAGAACAAGTTGTTGCCATTTCCTCATTGTCAGGATGCCTTAACAAAACTGGCACTTGTTGATGTCAGAGCAGTGTTAAGAACATCCCAGAGTGAGTTTGGTTCCTGGAGCTGTTGTGGAGAACTGTCAGTTATATGTCTGAGATCTAGGGTTCAGGGTTGGATGGTCACTGTTTAATCACATAGAGTCTAAGTTGGGACCACATGACATATGTTCAAGGTGGGAGGTGCCCCTGTATTGTAAAATGTATGAGTTCTTATCCCTAGTAGATAAGAGCTTGTTTCTATATGTGAAATTTCCCCCTTTCTAGTGTGCCTGTGCAACAAGAAATGGTGCTATATTACATTAATGGTGGATTTGGGGTTGAGAGTGTCAGGCTCTGTCATCTCTGTGCCCTGGACTTTTTCTTATAGGTTTTTGTACCAAGCAGAACCAAAATAGATGAAGTTAAGGAGGAGAATAAAGCAAATAAGAGACAATATATATGCATAATGATGGAAAAATAAAAAATGAATTAAAAAAGTAATTAAGGGAACAAAATGATGCAGACTGACTTAGATTTGGGGATAAACAAGTTAAGAGGTAGTGTTATAGTGGTCTTAAACTTATAAAGGAAATATAGGCTTCCCCATTGTCTTTTGAGATATTCTTGTGGGGGATAAAATCCAGGCACATTTTCATCACACACCCTGTATTGTTGAGTTTCAGAAATGATTTGCAGCAGAAAGGGCTCCTGTAGAGTTCTTGCACTGGGGGTCCTTCTGGAGCTGAAGTTGTTATAAAGCAACAGTCTACATTTGTGGGGGTTGAGAAGGAGAGCCACAGAGCATGAGTCAGCAGGAGTATTGGTTGTAGTTTCTTGCTGGGGGACGAGATGTGGGGCTGAGTGGATGTCCCTTAGTTTGGGAATTGGGTAATGACTTGTTGAGGCAGGAGGTCGGTCTTTTTTATTTTTTTGGTTTTGGGGTCACACCCGGCAATGCTCAGGGGTTACTCCTGGCTCTGCTCTCAGAAATCGCTCCTGGCAGGCATGGGGTACCATATGGGATGCCTGGATTCGAACCATTGTCCGTCTGCATGAAAGGAAAAGGCCCTACCTCCATGCTAACTCTCTGGCCCCAGGAGGTCAGTCTTGATACCTAATGGTTTAAGAACTGAGGGTACAGATTGTTAATCAGGTGGGATATCAGATTGGGATTGGAGGGATGAAGGGATAGTAGGATTTCTGAAAGAGGGAGGAGGGATAATATATAGGAGGGGCTATATGCACTATAGGCATAGATTGTTTACAATTTAGGTTTGGCTCTCATAGAAGAGTCCTCTCTCTATGCCCTCATGCCCACATAAAGACATATATCAGTGATCTATTCTTAAAGTGTTGTTAGAGGCCTGGCCCTAATAGGATGGGTCTGAGCTCTTAAAGACTGGTTGAATTAAGATAAATAATTAGCTTAGGAATAGCTTAAGAAAGAGAGGAAGGGAGAACAGAGGATAAGAGAGAGGAAAACAGAAAAGTAGGTAAATCAAGTAAAAATAAATTTAAAAAAATTTAATAAATCAAATAAAAGAGATTGGGTCGGTGCGTCAGAGTTGGGAGATTTTTCCAGTTTCTAGGCATTTTGATCCTTCCCCTCTATCTTAAGACAACCCACTACTGACCTATAGTGTTATAGATGCTGTGCATTCCATAAATTTGTAGATAAATGCAATCATATAATATAGAGTTGATTTTGTAGAGTTGTGTTTGTTTTTGTCCAATTTCTTCAACTTAGCACAGTTATTTTGCAATTCATCAATGTGCGTATATTAGATATTCCTCTGATGGCATCATATAGAAGATAGACTGATATGTTATTTAGAAAGAGTTATGCAAATGACTATA
This sequence comes from Crocidura indochinensis, assembly GCA_004027635.1. NCBI lineage: Eukaryota > Metazoa > Chordata > Mammalia > Eulipotyphla > Soricidae > Crocidura > Crocidura indochinensis. The sequence goes on from PVKC010016856.1 coordinate 20,207, forward strand.
CTCAGATATAAGAAAAAATGCATTTTTCATATTGCTATTATTGTTGTTCAGTGTTGTTCAGTGTTATAGAGTTCTTGTCATTCATTTAGTGCCAAAGAATTGGTGGCAAGAAAAATGATCCTCAGAAATTCAGACAGATTAAGTTAGTTAGAACCTAATCCCCATTTATAAAGACATACATATATCTGCATCATATGCTTCAGATTATGTGTGTAAGACATTTCTTCCAAAGTGTCTACTCTAGTAATATATTTTAATCCTAAATTAATTCTAATTTAATTCTAAATTCATCCTACACTACCTGGAAATCTAGCCTCACTAAACTATCTAAAAGTTCTAGCCGCCAAGTTTCTGTTACACTTGACTGATGACCTTTGTTCTTCCTTCC
>PVKC010016857.1:0-20530 GCA_004027635.1 Crocidura indochinensis
ATTACTTTTTCCATTGCATGCTCGTTTGTCCTAAGGTTCTTTTCCCATTTCTTCTGCTGTGTTGAGATTTTCTGCATCTCATCTTCCAGTAGTCCGATTCTCTCCTCAGCTGCTCTTACCTTGCTGTCGAGGGCATCCACTGAGGTTTTCAGTTGAGCTACCATGTTTTTCAGGCCTGCCATTTCAGTTTGAAGTTGAGTTACCATGTTTTTCAAGCCTGCCATTTCAGTTTGCAGTTTTCTGAGTTCTGTCGTTGTGTTCTGTTCAGATCGATCTATGCGTTCTTGGAGTTTTACAAACATATTCCACATTTCTATTTTAAATTCCTTATCCGAGAGGTTAAACAGATGATTGTGATTTTTAGGGTCGTCCAAGCCATCATCTTCATTCTCAGTGCCTAGTGTTTGCCTACGAGCTTTCCGCATTGTTGCTCTAGTAGTGTGGTTTTTCCTGTGTGTTGTGATGGGGTTTATTGGTTAGAAAGAGTGCGGCCACGCTCTTCTGGGGCGCCAAGAAATCAGAGAGCAGCAGGGCGGAGTTTCCCGCAGGAGTAACTTTCAGCCCTCCAATGGGGAACCTCTGCACCCGGCAAGATCTTACTCACTCCTTGGCACACTGGCGGCTTCAGAGTGCAATGATTTCTGGGTTCGCTTCCCAGGGCTCTGTTCTCAAGGGAGAGGTCCAAGAAATCAGGACAGACAGAAGCAGGAAGAGATCCCCTCAGTCCTCCGGGCTCTTCTGGGGCGCCAAGATCAGAGCCTAGATCCTTGAACATTAAATTTCGGATACTTCACTTGTTCTTCCAAGGAAGAACTTATTTAGAATTCTTTTTTTTTTTTTTTTTTTTTTTTTTTTTTTTTTTTTGGTTTTTGGGCCACACCCAGTGACACTCAGGGGTTACTCCTGGCGATGCACTCAGAAGTTGCTCCTGGCTGGGAACCATATGGGGCACGGGGGATCGAACTGCAGTCTGTCCAAGGCTAGCTCGGTAAGGCAGGTACCTTTACCTCCAGCGCCACCGCCCGGCCCTTATTTGGAATTCTTTTTTTTTTTTTTTTTGGTTTTTTGGGTCACACCTGGCAGTGCTCAGGGGTTACTCCTGGCTCCATGCTCAGAAATTGCTCCTGGCAGGCACGGGGGACCATATGGGGCACCGGGATTCGAACCGATGACCTTTTGCATGAAAGGCAAACGCCTTACCTCCATGCTATCTCCCGGGCCTCGATTATTTGGAATTCTTAATCTTGTATGTCGTATATCTATCATCTCTGGAGCATGTAGTTAATTCCTTCACACATGTTTCTGGTTTTGGACACCCTGTGTTTAGGTTAGAAATTTTTCTTTACTTTTCCATGTGAGGAGCTTATGCAAACAGCCACACTTTTCTTATTGCTTACTTGTTTTTTTATAATTATAGAAAATATTACTTTTGCATTTTATTATTGTTTCTTTACTTAAAACGGGGAAATTGTTATATATGAAAGCATTTTCATTAATATTATCTCTGCCTGTTGTCCCAGGTGGGGACACTTTACCTTCCAGGTGGGGGCACTGTGGCAAGCCTAGTAAATAGTCTGGGAGAGAAATGCATGGGGTCTTTTAGTAGAATTTACTAGTTGGCTCCAGGTGCTTTTTGGAGGTGGTAGTAGACTGACAAAGGACTCTACACCCAACCTTCTTACCCCTTTACCCTCCTGTCTGTGTGGATTATTTGCTGCTGATATATATTACCAAGATATTTCCCCACAAGGAAATAGGGGAATGGGAATCAATTTCTCATTCTGGGAGCTCTTTGAGGATACACCGATAATCAAGGTGTAAATGGGACCCAACATATCATTCCATTCCTTCCTTGCTTATCAAGTTTTATTTGAGAAGTCTGATTGAACTGTATTGTTTCTCTTGTATTTGGAGCTCTGCTTCTCTTTGGCTGCTTAAAGGAAACTTACTCTCCCCTTGGGCCTTACAACTTATTACAGTGTCTTGTTGTTGTTCTCTTTGGGTTTCTTTTCTTTGGCATTCTTTGTCTTCCTGAATCAGTGCACAAGTATTCCTCCTCAGACTGGGGAAGTTCTCATTAATTATCTCTTCTGCCAGCTATTCTTCCTCTTTTCTTTTTGATCCTCCTTTGGAATTTCTTTAATTCAAAGATGCTCCTCCTGCTATTATACATTAAGTATTTTAACTTGTTATCATCTAAAAAAATAAATGTTTCTATTACCTCTTCTTTTTTGTTAATAGTCATGTGTCTGTCTTGAATGTCATTAATTCAACTTTCTGCCTCTTCTATTCTGTTGCTGAGTCCTGCTGCTGAGTCTAGTTCCTTCCTTTTTGCTGAATGGTCATTTTATTCACCAAAATTTTGAGTTTTTTAATCTCTTCCAATAATTTCTCAGTTTAGTGAACATTAAGAGAATTGTTGCTTTAAAGTCATACTCATGCTGCATCAAACGTTCTGATGTACTTAAGTACTTTCCTGGGTTTCTGTTTCCCTCTATTGATGCAACCAAATTCCTTCATTTTCTGTTATTCCTTAAGTTTCTTCAGAGCTAAAGATGAAGCTCCATATTCCAGATGATATTAGTAGCAATCTGATGTTCCTGTTCATTGATACTTCTGTCTCTACTGATTTCTGGCAGCCACAGAGGCCTTATGAGAATTTCTTAAATATTACAAGTCTGGACTAGAGCCAGTAGTTCTAAATTGTGTTCACCAATATGACAGCAGGGAAGTTGTCACTACAAACTGACTACAGGTAACCCTGTAGCTGCTATAGTGTCAAGGTCTACCTGGCCTTGGCTCTGGCCCAGGGTTCACAGTTGCTCATTTCTTGCAATTAATGTGGCATCACAGTCCACCTGATTTATTCAGTGATTGGGAATTTGTTCACATACCATTAACAGCTGTTCAGCAAGCCTATCATTGTAATTACAGGGGGATTTCTGCGTTTATGAGTAGCAATTTGGGGATGGCTTCTCTGAACCACAGCCTGATGGGTGGGGCTCACACACAGAATGTCTCCTACCTGCTGTTGTCTCTCCATATGGTAGTTCCTAATTGATTTCTTGGGAATGACAATAACCTGGGGACAAGTGCACCCTGTCTGTGCTGCGTACTGCCAGTTACCAGACTCTTTCCGACACAGTGGTTAAAGGCACAGAACTTAAACTTTTTGAAAGTTTTACACTTAGAGGAGTCTAATTTATATTTAATTTCCACTATTTGAGATTGTCTGGTGATTCTACATTGATGGAGATGCAACTCTTAATTCTGAGCTGGCTAATATTATTGACATGTCAGTTTATATGGCAGTTTAAACATAAAAAGTGGGACCAAGTCTGGGAGCTATGGGGTTCAGAGCCTTGGCTTTTATCCATGCTGGGTACAACTTGCCTCAGAATAGCTGCTTCCAATCTGAACCAAGATGATGACATATTTTGTAAGATTAACAATTTCTGAGACTTGGGTAAGAGAGATAGTACAATGAGTAAGGAACTTGCCTTTCACATAGCCACCCCAGGTTTGATCCCTGTCATCTCATACAGTCCCTGAGAGCACCACCAGGAATGATCTTTAAGAGAAAAACTAGGAGTAAATCCTGAGCATCACTGGGTGTTCACAAAACAAACAAAGACTCCCAACTTCCAGGCAAAACTGAATTCTTTGAAATATCTAAATCATCAGTACCTCAGCACTGACCTGTAGATGAAAGCAGTATAGCTGAGAAAACAACTTTATTGGTTGTTTATTGGTATTGCCTACTCCCCATATTTTTTTTTATCTTTTTTTTTTTTTTTTGGTTTTTGGGTCACACCCGGCAGTGCTCAGGGGTTACTCCTGGCTCCATGCTCAGAAATTGCTCCTGGCAGGCACGGGGGATCATATGGGGCACCGGGATTCGAACCGATGACCTTTTGCATGAAAGGCAAACGCCTTACCTCCATGCTATCTCCCAGGCCCCCTACTCCCCATTTTCAACAGGAGTGACAGTCCACTTTGTTGGACTTGGCAAGCCCTAAATCTGCTTTTATTTAGCAAATGCAAGTATAAAACTTATACAGTATTATGCCCTTTGTATTTCACACACCCTAGCTCTAGGCTTCTAATTGCTATTGGGTACTTGCTAAAATATTTCCATTGTCTTTTCCCTTCCAGTCTGTTTCTATACCCCCAAACCCTCTATCCCTTACTCCTAAATTAAGAAGACTTTTAGTGCTAGACTTTTCTATTATTATTTGATATGAGTGCCTCTGAAATCTTGGCTAACTTTCCAGTAAATTTTCTCCATTAGACCCCTTTCATAGTGTTATACTCAACTTAGCTGTAATGCAATTTTTGTGTTAATTCCACAGGAACTCTTAGAAAACTGCTCCTTTTCAACCATCTTGGTTCTATTCTCAACTTTTCTAATTTTCTGCCCAACTCCCCCATTCCCCTAACACACACACACACACACACACACACACACACACACACACAAGACCTAGAGTTTCTGAGCATTAAAACATGACTGCGCAGATTATTAAGGGGACCTTATACTGGTATAGGTAACCTATTTCCTCTCAGGACTTCTGAGGAAGTCCTGTGAGCTGAAGCCAGATGGCTTGATATAAACATCAGAGTCTCTTGGCACTACAGCTATATGGATCACTTGGGATGGTTACATTTTCCTCACTGGTCAAGATTGTGAATTTTCACTTGCTTTTTTAGGCTAACAAAACACCATAAGACATATTAGAAGGAGGGTCAAAAAAAAAAGGAAGATTTAATTGTGGGTATATAGAAAATATAATGACCATAAATTCCAGAGTAAAGAAGATTATTAATAAGATAATAAACAGGCAAAGACTAGGAAGAGAGGAATATCTCGAGTGATAAAGAGACAGTAGCGAGGCCCGGGAGATAGCATGGAGGTAAGGCGTTTGCCTTTCATGCAAAAGGTCATCGGTTCAAATCCCGGTGCCCCATATGGTCCCCCGTGCCTGCCAGGAGCAATTTCTGAGCATGGAGCCAGGAGTAACCCCTGAGCACTGCTGGGTGTGACCCAAAAAAAAAAAAGAGAGACAGTAGCTCAAATGGCAAAACCAGATGTTACATAATAGAATGTCTTTCAATAAAAACATTATTTCTAGAGATAGTCACAAATCTGTATACTCTTTATTCTCGTAGGTGGTTAAGGTAATGATAAAGTTTCAAAGTCTTTAGACCTTAGTTGTCCTAAGCTTACCGTGTCCTAGAAAAAAAAAAAGCCATCTTATGAAGGAATCTGAAAAATTGAGGGAGATCTATTCTCCACAAAGCTTTTCATGGTATTCTCAAGAAAATAATTATGACAAAGAACAATGTTATCAAAAAACCTTTTTGCTGTCTATACATTATTAAAACATTCTGACTGCAATTTCATAAATTTTCAAATTTCTACCACCTTCCTCATTCTACCTATAAACATATCTTGTGCCCACTCTCTAGGAATTTTCTCAGCTGGCTGCAGTCTGGATTCAAAAACAGGCTTAGTGTGTGTTCGAACTGTTAATCTTTGTTTTCATGTTTATTTCCACAGGAATATCCCTTCTTAGATGCCTGGTTGCTCACTCCATCCAACAAATAGTCTATATTGCCAAATTTCAGCAGATGGTTTAAGTAATCCTTCAATCACAGAAACACTAAAACAAAGTACAAGAACCAGCTTTCCTAAATTGTTTAATGAATTGCCTGTTTTCTCTGGACCAAAGGGGGAAACTGACCAAAGCAAATTTGAGGTGACACTTCACCTGACTGAACTACAGATCTTAAAGCCCGTAAGCCACCTTTTCTTTTCTTTTTTTTTATTTGTTTTGTTTTTGGGTCATACCCGGCAGTGCTCAGGGGTTACTCCTAGCTCCAGGGTCAGAAATCGCTCCTGGTAAGCTCAGGGGACCATATGGGACGCTGGGATTCGAACCAATGACCTTCTGCATGAAAGGCAAATGCCTTACCTCCATGCTATCTCTCCGGCCCCAAGTCACCTTTTCTTAGAGCATTTGTTTCAAAAACCTGAAGATGTAAAATTTTTTCTCTTTTCTTTTGACATGAAATATTTTATTTTAAGACTTTTTCTGGATATATTGTATAGGGATGTTTTTTCTCAGCAGCCTGGGAAATTTCTCTAAATGTAATTTTAAGGAAGATAGTGGACATAACTCCCAGTTTCCTTGGGGAGTAGGAGTTAACTTTTGTAGCATCCTCATTCTAAGTCACATACCTATCTCCTATTATGAGGTTTAATAAAAATCATTTCCTTTTGAATTAAGCAGACTAGCAATTATATAATACTAAGATTCTCTTATCTTGCTCTTTATTATCTAGCAAAGTTGAGATTAGACATAGCAGTGGCTTCCCACAACTATTTTATTAACCATAAATAAAGATGTTACTGTATGCTTTACATTATCCCATGCAAATTGTACTTGCTAGTGACTAGAAGTAGCTTTTACATAGACAAAGTAACTAGGCAAAAACAATTCACAGCGTCCTGAACATCCTTGAATGAATCAACCTTCTGACTCTCATCTGTTTACCATTTAAACCATGATACTTTTGAATAGAATAAAACCACTAAAGTCTGTAAAACCTGACATATATTGCCCAAGAAAACTGATAATATGAAAATACAAGTGTCTCTACTTCCTAATTCATCTCTTTGGCTAGTCTCAGTGAAATGTGATAGGTAATTTTTATATTCTATATTTTTATAATATTTTATATTCTACTTATATTTTATGAATATAAATGATATAAAAATGACAGAATATGAGCCCGGAGAGATAGCACAGCGGTGTTTGCCTTGTAAGCAGCCGATCCAGGACCAAAGGTGGTTGGTTCGAATCCCAGTGTCCCATATGTTTCCCCATGCCTGCCAGGAGCTATTTCTGAGCAGACAGCCAGGAGTAACCCCTGAGCACTGCCTGGTGTGGCCCAAAAACAAACAAACAAACAAACAAAAAAAGACAGAATATAAAATGTTTATTTTAAGAGGCTACATGATTTAGTCTTTTTTTTTGGGGGGGAGGGGGTTTGGGCCACACCAGGTGACACTCAGGGATTACTCCTAGCTATGCACTCAGAAATCACTCCTGGCTTGGGGGACAATATGGGATGCCAGGGGATAGAACAGCAGTCTGTCCTCAGTTACTAAGGACAAGGCAGATGCCTTACTGCTCACACCACCCTCTGGCCCTGATTTAATCACTTTTTCTATTAATGATGGAAATTTCAGATATAAACTCTCTTGTTTCCCATTCTTCAAGGCAGGTCCACTTTACCAGGCACTGTTTTGACAGTTGGTATACAACAATATGAAGTAAATAAAGTCACCTATATATGAGACATGTAGAGAGTGAACACAAGAGAACAACTAAAACTGAAAGCAGGGATTACACACTTTCAAACCCTCAGCATCTTCCCAGATAAGAAGCTCCCTTAAGGCTTAGCTGAGCTTCAGACAGTTCAGCTGTCATTTCTATCCTCAGGAGCATCTGCAAACTGTCTCCCTGAAACTAGCACTCTATGACCTCATTCTCTTTTAAGCCATGCATTGTTTTAGGTTAATAACCTACAACCCTCCTTTATAAGACATATTCAATAAATGCAATCTTTGGGGGGAAGTATCATTTTCTAAAATTAACTCTCTCCCTTTATTAATACTTGTTCTCTCATATTGGAAAATGTGAACAGTAAGTGCCCTTTTCATTGGTTTCATTCATCTGTTAAGTATCTAGAGGCCAGTACTTCAATCAATACATGCAATCTTTCTGAATTAAATTGCCCTCTGTTAGGAAACCAGAGAAAATGTCTTTAAATGATGAAACACTTTGTGTTTATCTCAGTTTCCTTTGTTCAATTGTTTTGGAACAGACACACATTTTCAGCTAATTCAAATATCACCTGTGAATGTTTGCGATCATCTTCAGGCAGCATTATGTTAAAGATTGGAAAGTAAGGGAAGGGGGTTATAATTGCTAAAAATAGTGCTGTGTTTCTAAAAAATTTAATTAGTATTTAAGAAAGTTGCATCATGACACTTGTGATGATTGATTAAGTTAAAGGAATCATTTGTCTTCAAATGATTTGCCTTCAAATGTCTTCAAATAAATCCAGATAATTGTTTACTTGAAGAAAGAAGAATATCCTTGATGGACTGGGATATCAAATTGTTGTCACTGAGGTGAATCAGGAGCCGTAGAATAGGAGGAGAAACTCATAGTACAAAATAGAAGAACTATTTACTACTTGATCCCCATAACCTGAACTTTAAAGTGATTGGGGAGATATGAATTCAAAAGTCTGCACAGGCTAATGTCCTAATGTTCACCAAGGTTCCATATTGTGTTGTCTATTCTCACACAGAAGAATGCCATTACTAATAGTGAAACAAAATAACTTTTATTTAGGAAATATGAGCAGAGAGAGAAAAGTACACCTGAAAAAATTAATCATACAACCTGAGTTAGGATGTGCAGATGACCCCAAACTGAAGAGTATAAATGGAAAAAAGAATTACGCATCCAAGCTAGATGCAAGCAACCCCCTAAGAGAGAGCTCAGGGCTTGCTTCTACAAAGTTTTTCCCAGTATTATTTTTGGCATTATAGCTTGCAATAATGATAATGATATAAGATTTTCTGCATAAAAGCTTCAATGCCACACCCTCCACCTAAGTGTTTCCTTCCACCAATGTCCCAACGTTCCCCTCCCCTCACCTTCACCCCTGTCCTAACAACCCCATCTCCCCCTGCAGTCATAAACATGGTTCCTACTAAAGGGTTTTAGTTTGGTACTTTCTGTGTGGATCAGAGTTCTTTGTTTGGGTATTGTCTAAGGAAAAGAGCTTGAGCTAAAACAGTCTCTATTCAGTCTTAGGGGTTTTTCTGTTCCTGCTGTCTTGTCTCCTAGAGGACAGAGCCCATCCTTGAGGTTTAGAATAGCAAAGTTAGAATGGAGTTCAGGGCTAGTAACAGGGACCTATATAAAAATCACATCACATCTTGGTTTTATGACTTGTTAGAATTCACTGCTAAGCTCTTCTTACATCCCTATATGCATGTGTTGATGTATAGGTGGATATAGCGCAATTATAGACACACACACACACACACACACACACACACACACACACACACACACACCTACTACCCATTTCAGAACTACACATGGTCTCCCATACCGCCAAGTTTGGTGTTCTATTTCCCCAATCAAGAAAATCAAAAACAGAACTTTGTTTCTAACTGATTGGGTATATCATATTGTATCAGGGATCCTCAAACTTTTTAAACAGGGGGCCAGTTCACTGTCCCTCAGATCGTTGGAGGCCGGATTATAGTAAAAACAAAAACTATGAACAAATTCCTATGCACACTGCATATATCTTATTTTGAAGTGAAGAAACAAAATGGGAACAAATACAGTATGTGGCCCGTGGGCCATAGTTTGAGGACCACTGAAGAATGGGACGGTAAATGATTCTTCTCTTTTTTATATTTTCCTATTTTATTTAATTACTTATTGAAGAAATGCTATTTACAAATCTTTATATAATTTAAGGATACAATCTGCACTCCTCTGAAGTATCTATTACTACAACCACCAGCAAAGTATCAATGCCAGTCCACTGCAATTTATTGGTCTCCCTTCTAATTTCAGTAGTCATTATTTGGTAACTACTGCTTTATAGTCTGAGTCCATTGATTTGTTTGACTTTGCCTTTTCATGTGCTTTAATTTTTTTAGATTCTGCATATCACTTTAATTATTCAATATTTGTCTTTCTACTTTAACTTATTTCACTTAGCATGACGCTTCCTGATTCTATCCATGTTATTTCAAAAAGCATTTTTACTTATACTCTAATAGTATTCTATTATGTATAAAACCCACATTTTCTTTATCTGTCCATTTTTGTCAGAAAAATACTTAGATTTTTAACATAGTGAACATAGGTGTGCATAAATATTTTCAAACTAGTGGCTTTTGTGTTCCTTTGTGTTTCTTGTGCTCCTTGAATCCACTACAAGATCATAGTAGAATTGCTGTAATTTGGTAAACCTATTTGTAGTATTTTAAAAAATCTACATACTATTTTTTACATATGTTGTTCCAATTTGTATTCCCACCACCAACAATGTAATGAGGTTCTTGTTTTGTCCATCCCAACCAATGTTTTAGTTCTGGTCTTTTTCATTCATTTGTTTTCAAAGGCATAGATAGGTATATTTTAATGTTTAAATGTGCACTTCCCTGACAATAAAAAATATAGAACCTTTTTTAATATGCCATTTGCATGGTATGAGATACATATATGTGCCAGTTGGCCATATGTATAACTTCTTTGGTGAAATGAGTTTTGCGAGTTTTCCTATTTTGTTTTGTTCTGAGGCCACACCTGGCTCTGCTCAAGGTTTACTCTTGACTTCATGCTCAGGATCATTTCTGGTGGGTTTGGAGGCCCATATAGGGTGGAGAGAATTGAACACAGGTAAAAACATATGCAAAGCAAGGGCATTACCCATTGTAATGCTTCCCCATTTTTTTTTGAAGTTGTTTGGTTTTAATTGTTGCTATTGAGTTTTGTGATTACAGCTTGAATATTAGTCCTCTGATATATGGTGCTCACTTTCAGTAGTATATATTTTGTTTTAGTAATGATTTCAGTCACTATATAAAAGATTTCAAAAAATCATATTTGTTTGTTTTTATATTGTTTTTCTTGATATTCTAGCCAATATCATGTAATGATTTGACTGTTTTATAATGTATTTTATGACTTCATGTTTAACATTCAAATCTTTAACCCATCTTGAGTTGTGCATTGTATAATATAGTGATCTGGGTTTTTTATTTATATATCCAGTTTTCCCAATTCCATTTTTTTTTTTTTGGTTTTTGGGTCATACCCGGTGATGCTCAGGGGTTACTCCTGGCTATTCGCTCAGAAGTCACTCCTGGCAGGCACGGGGGACCATATGGGGAACCAAGGGATCAAACCGAGGTCTGTCCTAGGTTAGCACAGGCAAGGCAGGCACCTTACCTCCAGCGCCACCGACCGCCCTCCCCCCATTCCATTTTAAAGAGATTTTTCTTTCTCCGTTGTAAGCTCTTGGTTCTTTTATTTTTAACTATCTGTCATACGTTTGAGCATTTAATTCTGGGGTCTTAATTATATTTCACTTATCTATGTGTCTATTTTTATGCCAGTACTATACTGTTTTTAATCCTACAAACTTTCAGAATACTTGATGTTGGAAAGTGTGGAGCTGGTCTTCATTCTTCCTTTTTTTTGTCTCAGGATTGCCTTTACTTTTTTTTTTTTTGGAGTTCTATACACAATTTAATACTATTTTTTCCATAAGTGATTGTTAATGAAGAACAGCTTTGGTCACTATAATAAGGAAGCCAACGGACCAGTTTCCAAAGACTATCTCAGTTTTGGAACAGAAATACCCACATTCCAGAAACTCCTTACATGTAGGCACACATGAATTGGTCATCCTGGTACTGTAATTCCCTTTTGCTTATTTTTATTTTTCCATTTATGTGGTAAACTATGAAATATGAACATGAAATAATGTTTCTATATATAAGCAAAAATTTAGGTTAGTGATATGTTGTCATATTTATATGTAGTAAACATTGGAGTTTTGGCTTTCCAAAAATGTTCAAAACATTCCTTTCCAAAATGTATCACTTTGTCAATAAGATTATTTCAGGCTAAAATGAATAAAGGTAGAACACTCAAAAGTAACATTTACCATTTCCCTAACTATCTAAAAGAGTGAAATTGGGGAAAAAGAAATAGTGCAAGGGTTCATTCACTTGCCTTTTATGCAGCAAGAGAACCAGAGAATAGACCCTTGTTCTAACCATAGCACTTCTATGGTTTCCAGCAAACCTTTATGAGTGACCATTGAGAAAAGAACCAAGAATAAGGGCTGTCCCAAAATCTAAACACTCTCCCCATAAGAGTGAAAAGGGAGTCTTGCTGTGAATTAGAATCATTATCACGCAAGATACAACCTATCTAGGCAGCAAGGAAAATATCAAATCTCAGATCATTTGGTCTTCATCATGTGAATCATTCTCCCCTGATAATATGAAGCCCCATTCTCTCTTTCAAGCTCCAGATATTCCTCAACAAGGCATATATACCCTAATTTTGCATAATTGACTTTGGAGTCTTTCATTAATATAGATTTTTCTGTCCTGTAGGCCACAGATATAGGTTGTTTCTACCTGACTTTGACTGTCACAAGTGTGGTGTGGCCTCAGACTGTGTACCTTCTTGTGGTGGGTGATCATTCCAAAAGAATTTATGAAAGGGTAAAATTATTTTATCTTACTATTTCACAGATATACTGTGCAGTGGAATTCTGAAGAACATTCATTAGGATCTAGCTCTAACATTAGTGTAGTATCTGAGTGAATAGTAAAGGAATTCTCCCCAGTCCCAAATTTCATTATTTATTCAGGAAGCAGAAAAACGTAAAGACCTGATAACCTCAAATGTATGAAACTTACTTTTAGGTATAAGAACCATCCTTTCATTTAATTAGAAGCTCATTTATATTTTTGATTAAAATAGATTCATTCACAGAATGCTTATATAAGTCCTTGTGTTTTTCTTGCTTTTGTTTTTGGGTCACACCCAGCTGCTCTCAGGGGTTACTCCTGGCTCTATGCTCAGAAGTTGCTCCTGGCAGGCTCAGGAAACCATATGGGATGCCTGGATTCTAACTACCAACCTTCTGCATTGCAAGGCAAATGCTTTACCTCCATGCTATCTCTCGGGTCCCAATTCATGTGTTTTTCAAAGAGCAAGGAAAGTTCTTGAATTTCTCTAGCCTTTCTTTTAGTATAGGAATTGAAAAGTAAAAAAAAAAAATTAAATAAAGGCAAATTGTATAAGCAGAAACAAGGAAAAGATTTGCTTAAAGGAATGTTTGAAATATTAGCTAAAATTTAAACAGATATGGAAGAAATCAGAATTTAAAGGTCAGAATAGGTAGACACGAAATGCAAACAGGTTCAACTGATCTTTAAGGAAAGTGTGAGAATCAGGGTATATGTATTAGCTCAGTGCTTTTCAGACACTGTTGGCATTAGAATTATCAGAGGACTGCATACCAAGCTAAATAAATGAGAAACTCTGGAGAGGTGGGAAGATGTGCGGATCAATCAATCTTTAGTGTTCAAAAGTTCCTAGGCAGAACCAATATGCAGCAGATTTCAGATGTAGCATTTCAGCAGTGACCTCTTTGATTGTCTAAATTATTACTAAATCAGAAAACACCTACCACTGAACAAAGTCTAGTAGATAAAGGAAAGAAATCAGAAGGCAGACTGCATAGTTCCAGGGAAAGCCAGCAGCCAAGAAACTACTGAGAAGCAACCTCTTGAAATCCTGACAAAAATTTAGCAGTAGGCAGTATAAAATACAGTGCAAAGTATTTCTAAGTAAATTGCAATAAAATATTATTGAAAATTTAATAATCAGGACTAGATTAGTGCAATCAGTAATGCACCATTGACCTACCCCGATTAAATCCCCAATATCACATATGGTCCATCCCAGTGCTGTCAGGAGTGACCCCTGTGCACAGAACCAAGAGTAGGTCCTGACCACAGTCAGATATAGCTCAAAAACAAATGAAAAAATTTGGAATAAGCAAATGAGTATCATGCCCTAAATTTTTATGGAATTAGTGTATGAGGCAAATTTAATGAAGTCATGAATGGCATCAATGGGTACTACCAAGTCCTAGCTTATATTTTGATCTGATGAGTGAGCACCATCTGGTGGCACTGCATAAACTAGAAAAATAAAGGAAGAAAGATCAAAAAGATGTTAATCAATTTTGGGTAACAGCCCCAAATCATTTCATTTCTCTTGCTGAAAGACCCTACAAGACAGAATCTACTTTTATTTTATAGCATTATTTTTATGTATATTGATAAAATATTCATTCATTTCATAATATATTAAGAAGGCAATTTATGGAATTGATAAATAGTTAAGTAATCAATTGAATACATAGTTTCACTCAAAACTATCCTCACTGAAAGCTTGATCCGAGGTCTACTCTTTATTAGTTTGTTTTGTTTGCTTTTGGAGCCATACCCAACTGTACTCAGGGATTGTTCCCAGCACAGAGCTTTGTGCTCTTGGGTTGCTCTGAGGTGCTAGGAATCATAACAAGGCCTTCTAAATTCAAAGTATATACTCAGCCCTTAAAGCTATTTCTCGGGTCCCTGAAGTTTGCTTTTCTCTCATAATTTTCAGAAACTGGTCTCCACAAGAGAACTTGGGGGGAGGGGAAGGAAGACTAAGTTGTGACTTGCAGAATGCTTTAATTTTGGAATTCCATTAGAATTCACATGGAAGCTGCTTTCTTTAACAGCTGTATTATTATAGTAAAAGCTAGTACTTTGGTCCTACTTTCCTATCAATTTTATCCCTTTTAGTTTAAAACTTGGTTTTGAAATGTTTGGTTTAGAAAATGTTTATTAAATATTAACTTTCTGAAAGTCCTGCTATTCTCCAATCAGCTAGATTTTTATTTCTTCAGTGGAGAAATTATCATGCTCAATTGTCAAAAGGGTCTTCATGATATCTCCATGAATTATAATATCTCCATGAATTATAATATCTCCATAAATATCTGTGAAAAGAGCAATAAAGTTGTTCTTTTCCTACATTTACATGCAAACTTAAGGATGAACATCAATATCCATCAATAACTGACATTAAGTTCCTCTATTTCTGACTAAAGGCAGAAAGAACTTTTTGAAAGAAATGAGAAAGAAATAGCCCAGCACCTCCTTATCAGAACTACAGCAGTGGTAGTTGCTCATGAATTATGTTTAGAACATATCATGCCAGGTAAGGTCTAGGACAAGTGCTTAAAATGCTTCTTAGGTGTTGGTATTCAATCCAACATCCATTGCAACTCATCAACATAAAACCAGGGGAGTATGAGGTTAAGTGTGAGACTTTTTTTGTTGTTGTTGTCACCCTCCAAGGCCAACTAGGCTTTTCCCAATATGTTCCAGATGAAACTCTCCACTGTCAGCTCCACAGAAACTGTAGGCATTGTCTAGGAGCCAGGCTCTTTAAGTTACCAACCATGAAGACCCTAGAGAATGAGAGAATGCCTTATCTCAGTCCTTTGCCCATTTTTTAGTCAAAGACACAATCATTGGTTCACCATATTTATAGTCTAGAACCTAGCTTCTTAAAGTGTGGATTGTATCCCCATTTGGGTAGAGTTAATGAAAGTTGGGGTAAAAATATTTTTTTTTTGGTTTTTGGGTCACACCCGGCAGTGCTCAGGGGTTATTCCTGGTCCATGCTCAGAAATTGCTCCTGGCAAGCACGGGGGGACCATATGAGACACTGGGATTCGAACCTATGACCTTCTGCATGAAAGGCAAACGCCTTACCTCCATGCTATCTCTCCGGCCCCGGGTAAAAATATTTTTAAACAGTAAAAAGTTTCTGAATGAATAACAACCAAAAATTTGCTGAAAAGTAATTAATGTTAGGTGTTTCTGTGTTGTACTCCTCAAGTGTAAAAAAGCTCATGAGTAAAAAACATTTGAGAAAGCCTGGTCTAGAATAGTCTTACCCCGTTAGTCAGTACAGCCCCGATGTGGGCAGGGATGAGTGTGTGATTTGGGGGAAGAGCTCTATATCATGTTAGAAAGTTCAAAGAAAAAACAGTAGTAGCTTATGATGCAATTTTGCAGGAGTGGAGAGTTCACTTCATGTTAGTTGATGTTTCACATAGTTTTTTAACATCATTTATTTAAGTTCACTTAAGGTTAATTTCCAAGTAGCTCTGAGTAATATTTTCTTTTTCTAGAAAGAAAGGTATAGGCCAAATAAGTTTGGAAATCTCTGGTCTGGAAGGATGTAGTTTGGAGCTTAATAATTCAGATGCAAATTTATCCATCGCAGGTTCTTTCTATCTGAAAAACTCATCTTTTTTGCTCTTCAAGTAAAAATGAAGGAATCCTTCCCCTTTGTGTTATAGGAAATCTCTCTCTATATCCCTCTCTCTATCTCTCTCTCTCTTTCTCTCTCTCTCTCTTTCTCCTTGACATCTAGGTTCCTGAACATGGGATAAATATTCCATCACTGCAGTAATTTTCTTTAGAACTGACTGCTATAGAAATTCTACATACATACATAGGTTATTAAGTTGATTTTCTTTTCCTTTGCTAACCGGTCTAATGCTGCTATGATTACTTCTTCAACACAAGGAAACCTAGCAGGATAGGGAACTTTCCTCTGTACTGCTGCTGCTGGTATAAAAAACAGTTACATCCAACACCAAGGAGAAGCCTCAAAGGGCTAAAGAGCATGCAAAGCATGCTAGAGCCCCTGGGTCTATCCCCTAGGCACTGAGCCAAAAGTAGCTCTGAGAACAGCCAGGCAAGGTCCCAAAACCAAAACGCTTATATCCAAAATGTATCCTCTGGACAATTTCTCTTCAAACAGTGAATTTCATTTATTTTTTTATCCTCAAAATAAAAAAAAATTCTCATATCCTTTCTTAGAGCTGGTTTCTATATTAACATTTTTTAATATCCAAGCTCTATCTTCTCCACCCAACTCCCACAATAATTATGGTCACAGATTGAAAGTCTAGGATTCAAATGGCTTAAAGTTATTGTAACAGGGATTATAGCAGTATGGAATAACATAACTCAGGTCCTGCCTCAACTTCATTTTTAAAAGTATTCTAGCAGCAGCTGGCTCTTGAAGAAACACAAAAGAATTTCTGAATGCTCTAGTCACCTCTGAACTACAAGTGAGCTCACTGAAAAGAGAAAGAGATAAACCACAGGATTAGATGTGGGCGGTTGAATTTCATCCTTTCCTGAGTAGACATGGGTTACTAGTTTATTTCCTTTTTAAAGAAGAAGCAGAATAGAAGTGGACTTCCACCCCTTTTCTGCACTTATATGGCCAACCTTAGAATATTATGGCAGCTTTTAGGGTAGTACATACAAGGTAGGGAGGGAGTCCTTCGTCCGGAAAAATAAAAGGAATGCTAGGGCTAGTAGATTCCACCAACAGTCTTTCTAACATTGCCATTTTTGCTGATAAAAAAAGGAAATGGGTTGGGGTCTCTACATTCCTAGGTACCTTTAAGAGGGACAAGATTCACTATCCAGAGGAGGCATTTTCTGTCCCTGTTAAAAGGATAGATGTAATGAAAGAAATAAAAGATTAAAAGTGAAAGTTTCACATATAATATATTTAGATTCTTAAAATCTAGAGTATAATTAGATTCTTCCTGCTCAATACAAAGTCCTGTAAGCCATTTTTACAGCACTTAATAAGAATATCAAAGGGCATTAAAAATGACAGCACTGGTCACCTCGAACCAAATTCTGGAAGAGAAGGGGTCAATATTTTATTTATTTCATTCTACTTTGAATACCTTCACTAAGGCAAACCCACCCCTGAATTAAATGGAAATGTTATCCTATGAGTTATATGCCCAAATGATCTTTTTGTTGTATACACTATATAATTTTCTATTCAAAACTGTGTCTCCAAACACATTTTCCTTTTCACATTCATTAGGTCAGCCTACGCTTCAAACAGGGTTTTAAAAAAAGAAGAATGAAACTCATTCTATGTCTCATAAATGCTAATGAATTGTATTGTGACTTTTTAGAATTGCTGCTTACCTCTTGTTTCAGTCACTAAAGCCTTGTTAGTCTGCTTTAGAGTAGGCTCAGAGTCATTAGCCTAGAACTGCCAAGTCCTTTGGTATGCAGCACACAGATTACTTCCATTTAATGATAAGTTTTATGCCTGAATTTTAATGGGGTCTCTTCTAATTTTTAATTGCTTTGAAAAATGAGATTTTTTAAAGGAAGCTACACATATTTGGTGCGATCATAAATATTTAAAAAAGAAAAATTGCATGGTGGAGAACCATGAAAGACTTGTCAGTTAAAGTAAATAGGGAAGAACAGTTGCAGGCTTAAATTTGCATTATTTCAGATCCAGTTGGGGCAATTAATATGTTAAACTCCAGTTGACACCAAATGCACTAGCTATGTGAAATTTGTCTTTTAAATTATCAATTGACTGAAATGATTTGATTAAAAATTTCCCATTTTCTATTACTACAGAAATCTATTTCCTGTGTGTCTGTTCACTAGGTTTTGATGTTTCACCCCATATCAATATTTGAATAGCAACGATCCTTCAAATGGCTACATTTTATTATGATCAGAGTATACAGACAACTCAATGGAGCTTATCCATAGCTTTCATCAGTTGTCATATATCACCTTATACCATAAAGCAGGAAGTCAAGGGAAAAGATTCACCTTGAGATCTAAAAGAGAAGCCCTGGCTAAGTACTTACTGTTATAGGGGAAGGAGGGAAGAACATCAGGCAATTTCAGAAAGATAAGTGGCTATCTTAAAACTACCACTCTGAATGGTAGCCAGTTAGAGTCAATCTAAAATGCATAAGAAGCAAAGATAGCAAGCCTAGAAAAGGAAACACAGATCAGACAACATTCTCTTTGACTCCTCAATCATGTTTGGGCAAATATAAGTAAGAGCAGCAGTTCTCAGCCATTTTTCCTTTAAAATACCCAAAAGGAAAGTTATAGAAACAAAGAATTACAGGGCTGCAGGTCATGAGATGCAGGCTATGGGGTCTGAGCAACAGACTACAGAGCAGCAGACCTTAGACCGGGAAGGCAAAGAATGACACAAATCCTCTCATGCCATCATGTGAGACAAGCACATGAAACCATGACTGGAGAGAAGGGGACCCAGAAAGACAAAACAAGTGCAGACAGAAAGACAAAAACAGAAAGACAAATCATCATGTATTGGTGATGTCATCTATGAATGATAGGACAAGGTGAGCACCCCTGAACAAAGGTAAAAAGGAGACCTGGACATTATGGAGGAACCTAAAATTTTACTATTAAAAGAAACTTTAATATTATAAGTATTGGGAGTTTTGTGTGCTCATTTTAAATACAAAACTTAAGGAACCATATAAGAAGCAAATTAGTTTTCAGTAACATTACCCCTTCTGTTCTTCTTCAACTTGTAGGTCTATTTATGTTGGGGAAAAACCCTTGATAATAAAACTAACAGAGGCAAGGGGGTGGTAGAGTAATTATAGAGTCTCATTGCTGATACAGTATAATCTCTTCTTCCCACACACTTAAGTTTTAGCTTAAAAAAGCTTTATTTCCATTTGGCAACCCCACTTACTTTCAAATGTGGCTCCCACTAAAAAGTCTCTCCCATGTTTAGGGAAAAAAAAGTCATTTGAGATTTGATTAACCTCATATTCACCTGAAACTTATTCCTTTTCTTCACATTTAAAATTTTCCTATGTTTTTTTAAAGGGTCACGAGTATCTCCTTTGTATATCTCAGATGTATTCCCTTAACATCTATAACTCTTTTCGAATATCCTCATATAGTTACAATTTTGCCCACTGGATTTGTTATTTGATTGTTTGATTTTCCCCCTTTGAGATCTGTTTTATAAGCAACTGGTAGAAGAATATATCTGTATAGATTTCTTGTTTGTTCCAAGTTACGGGGAATGTTGGACTTTATTCGTAAGCACCCAGATACACCAACAATATCTTGTGACATTGCTTCCCTTTTGCATAGGCACATTAAAAAGGGAAAATAATACATATGCAAACAAGTTCTTATCTAATAGAGATGGGAACACAAATTTGGTAATGTAATTAGGCCTTTTACCCTGAACATTGGCATAATGATTTGGCTCAAGCCTTAGAAGAATGGGCATCACCCACACACACTTGAACAATGGATACCATTTATGGAAACCACCACAATTGTCTATAACATTACCAGGATCCAAGCCTCTACCAGGGAAGACCTACCACTGCTTTGGCATTGACTTACTCCAAAGAGTGCTCCCAACACCCAGACGACTCAGCAACAGTCTGCATGCAGGGCAGATCACTCCGCATTTAATGGTATGCTGAAACTAGAGGATGCTCCACATCAGCCTGACATCGATGAAAGAAATGCACAGAATCCAGTCTTTAAAGAATAAGAATCTGATACCAACAATAGCTAAAGTGTGAAAAAGTTTCAGCTGGACCTTGAGAATGACTCAAGTTGGACGGACTGGTATGCCTGGAACCCAGAGTCTGTCTTATGCCAATAAACTTCTGTGGTGAGGCCTTTTTGTAATCAGGTCAAGGATTTTTTTCCATTTTCCCCATTTTTCTGGACCTATGCAAACAACGGCGATTGCCACTATCACACCTTTACTATATATTTTTACTCTTATCCTTTAAGGAAAAAAAATAATACAATTTACTGAACTTAAAAACAAATAGCTGTAGTAGAATGCCTGTCTTGAATACAGGCAGGGGATGGGAAGAGGGGCAGGGGTACTGTTACACTGGTGAAGGGGGGTGTTCTGATTATGACTGTAACCCAACTATGATCATGTTACTTAAA
>PVKC010016858.1:0-20551 GCA_004027635.1 Crocidura indochinensis
CGTGAGTTTCCTGAGTTAACAGTGCTGCCTTTGTGTGGGCTCCCCCAACCCCTGATTAAAGCCTTGAAATTATGTGGACCTGGATGCAGTCCAGTTCCTGTTCTCTCATAGTTCTACCAACAGCTCCTTAGTGGGTATTCTTGGATGCATATCTGTGTGACAGACTGACAAATTCTGGGAAATCTAGTTGGGATCCCCAGCTGGGCCAGATCTTCATGGAAATTATACTTTCCCCAACCTGCCCACAAACAGCACCAGTCTCATTTTGGTTGTGAGAAATCCTGACTAGCAGGTTTTTTCTTTTAAAATTAATCACTTTACTTTACTTAAACACTGTGGTTACAAGGTTGCTCACAATACAGATTTTCCCCCCACAACTGCAAAGTTGTTCATGATTGAGTTTCAGTCATGCAATGTACAATTCCCTTCACCAGTTTACATTTCCCACCATCAATGTCCCCAATTTGCCTTTCTACTCCCACCACCTGACTGTCTCTGGGGCTGACATTTTTCTTCTGTTTTTTCCTTTTATTTTTCCCCTCTTTGACACTGTAGTTTGCAATATTGTTGCTGAAGGGGTACCATGCCTATCACTTTATCTCCTTTCAGCACTCAGTTCCTGTCAGAATAATCATTTCCAACTGTGATTGTCATAGTGGCCCTTTCACTGCCCTTACTGCACCCACCTGCTATTTGTGGCAAGCTTCCTACCATGGACTGGTCCTCCTGGTCCTTATCTCTATTGTCTTTGGATGTTATTATCATATAATCTTAATTTTATGTCCCATAAATGAGTGCAATCATTTTATGTCTAGTCCCCATCCTCTGACTCATTTTGCTCTGCATAATAGATCCTAGCCTGGTAGTAGTAATAAAGAGTCACTATATATTGGTCAATATATATTCACTAAAATCAATGGTATCACAAAGACCAAAAATTGAAGAAATAGGAGCCCATGAGCTAATATGAAGTCTAAGTAAGGCACATGCCCTGTATGTCACTGTATGTCACCAGGCTCCCCAGCACTGTCAGGGTGGACCAGGCAATTCCTGGCATTAGAGTGACTGAGTAGCCCCTCATCCTTATATTGAACTACTGGTTGATTTAGAATCACTGTGAGGAATTCCCATCCCCAATTCTCCTGAGAACTACTTGAGAGGATCACCCTCAAGGAGTGCCAAGGAGAAATAAGCAAAAATAAATTAATAAGCAAGTGAAAATTGTTTATTTTTTTAAAGTAGGGTGGCAATATCCATTTTAGAAAAAGTGAAACAGTAGTGGGGGGAAGTATTATTAAACAAGACAAAGGGGGACACTTCTATAGATAAAAGGTATAATCACAGCATTTATAAATAGCCACACACTGACAATGAATTAGACAGCACCCAGCACCCACCCCTAATTAACAACAGGAGAAAAATCTCTTTGAGAACTAGGAATGCAAGTCCGCTTCATCAGACTGATAAATAGTGGTTTGCTTGTGCCATCAGCTACTATAATATTTAATGGTATATACAGAAGGTATGTTTTTACAAAACAGAAAAAGCAAATATCAAGTGCTGGGCAAAATTTGTAAATTTTAAATTTGTAAACTTTAAATATAAAATTTGTAATTTTTTACAGTTAATATGATTGTTAAAATAAATTACTGGTTGTAAGTCTAAAACAGATAAAAATCAATGGTTTTGATAAAAACCACTACTAACCAGTTGACATACATAAAGCAGTAATGAAAATCCTCTTTTTAAATTGCATTTGCAGAACTTGAGATAAAACTGGGGAAAAAACTTGACAAGAAATGGATAGGGTTCCATTTTATTTAAGATGATAAAAATATAACAAAACAGCAACATTTTTGAGCTGTATAGAATATGAGAAATTAGCTTTCTTAAAAATGAAACTCTGAATGTTGTGATAGTATCAAATGTATGCATTTAGTCTCTAATCATCTAAAAGGCAAATTGCACAGAAAAATTGCAAGCAATGTGGAATAAAAATTATTTCTTTTTATTTATTTATTTATTTATTTATTTGTTTTTTGGGTCACACCCGGCAGCACTCAGAGGTTACTCCTGGCTCCATGCTCAGAAATTGCTCCTGGCAGGCACGGGGGACCATATGGGGCACCGGGATTCGAACCGATGACCCTTTGCATGAAAGGCAAATGCCTTACCTCCATGCTATATCCCGGGCCCCATAAAAATTATTTCTTTCTTATGTAAAGAGTTCTTAAAGATCTGAAAAAAGGACTTTCACCCTTTATTAGAACAATGAGCAGAAGATATAAACAGACATTTCACAGAGGACTTCAAATTGGCTAGTAATCAGAGAATTCAGAAAATCAAATCACTGTTTTTTTTTTTATGTCAACCAAACTATCCACAATAAAAAGAATTCTAAAAACACTGGAGATTTTTTCTTTTATTTCTTTATTTTGCCTTTTCCCATAATTTTTCTCTGAGATTTTATTTTATTATTTTTAATAAATAAATTCTTCAATTGAATCCACGTGAAATAAAGCTATTCAAGACTGAGTCTCGGTCATACAATATACAATACTTTTCACAGGTGCACATTTCTTGCCATCAATATTCCCAGTTTCCCTCCCACCAGCCCTCCCTGCTTGCCTTTGTGGCAGGGACATTTGAGAAAATATTACTTCCTCTACCATGGCCTCAGGGGACTAAAGTGCTACCTTCTCTCAAAAAATAATTGACAATAAATAGTAAGAATATGAGTTCACAATATTTGACAAACTACTCCATATCAAAAAGGTTATAATACAGAAATAGATATATAGGTAAAGAAGTATGCACAAAGATTTTAGCATATTAGTACAGATTAATATTAAAATAATATTTTACTTACTATACTTACTATTTGGATTATGAAAAAAATTTTGAAATAATTATTGAAATTATAAAAATTTTCTCTATATTTACATAAAGATATTTGGAGCCCTTATTTATAGATGAGATAATATTACAGATGCAAAGAGTAAATAGACTTATATTATTATAAAAATATTATCATTGACTTGCACCTCGTCTATGGTCCTGAAAAAACTAGCAGGAGGGCTGACTTGAGGTATGGTGATCCCAAACCATCACCCCTACCCCCACATAAACCCTCTTCTATAACCATACGCATATCTTATAGTTAATAAACTCCAGCACATCATATAGAAACCACCATACTGCAAAGGACACATTGGAGAAACAACACAGAATACCACCATGCCTAGAGAATGGTGATAATAGCTCTGTGGATCCAACAAGTGTAGACTACCTTTATTTATTGTAATCTCTCCAATAAAGAATTTGGAGAGGAATCCTGAAAATGCTCAAAGAACTCAAAGAAACCATGAAATGAACTGAAGAAACCACAAATAAGAATCAAGAGGAAGTGGGGACCAGAGAGATAGCACAGCAGCGTTTGCCTTGCAAGCAGCCGATCCAGAACCAAAGGTGGTTGGTTCGAATCCCGGTGTCCCATATGGTCCCCCGTGCCTGCCAGGAGCTATTTCTGAGCAGACAGCCAGGAGTAAACCCTGAGCACCACTGGGTGTGGCCCAAAAACCAAAAACCAAACCAAACCAAACCAAAGCAAAACAAAATAATCAAGAGGAAGTGAAAGTAAAAAAAAGAGAAAAATCAAACCGAAATAACGGGGCTGAAAATTGGTAGGCAAGAAGATGAAAACCTCACTGGAAAGCCTCTCCAACAGATTAATAATGGCTGAGGACAGAACCAGTGAGCTGGAAGATGAGTTGCATAACAATTAAATACAAAAGAAGTTGGAAAAGAGCCTTAAAACAAATTATCAGACAATGGAAAAATTCCTCAAAGAATGTGAACAGATAAAGATATGTCGCTGGAGGTAAGGTGCCTGCGCTAACCTAGGACGGACTGCGGTTTGATCCACTGGTTCCCCATATGGTCCCCCGTGCTTGCCAGGAGCGACTTCTGAGCGAATAGCTAGGAGTAACCCCTGAGCGTCACCGGGTGTGTCCCCCCCGCCAAAAAAAAGATATGTCTTTGATAAGCTTGACAGAAACAACGTAAGAAACATTGGAGTCCCAAAGATGCAGGAAAAAAAAAATCCCATGAAGAATTAATTGTCAAAGACATTATTGTAGAGAAATGGACAGATCTAAAGAGTGCATACAACCAAATCCAGCATGCCCCAAAAATAACAGAAAAAGATATCCAAAGTAAAGCACAAGACACATCCTAGACACAGTGAGGAATATCAAAGACAGGGCTAGAATATTGAAGACAGCAAGATGAAAAAGGAAATAATATACAAAGGATCATTCTTAAGATTTACAGCAGATTTGTCACAAGCAACCCTCATGGCCCAAATGCAATGATGGGACATAGTGACAAAACTCCAAGAAATGACTGTTTTGTCAAGAGTACTTCACCCAGGCAGACTTATATTCAGATCTGAAGGACGGATACATAACTTCATAGAAAAAAAAACGTCATAAATATTACAGACTCAAAACCAGCATTAAATGACGAACTGAACAGTCTACTTTAAGACAAGACAGACCAAAAGTACACCAAACTCCTACAAAAACATAACACTAAATCCCATGACAATTATCTCTCTCAACATCAATGAACTAAATGCACAGTTAGGAGTTGCAGAGTGGCAAAATATATTCAAAACCTGAATCTAACATATTCCTGCCTACAAGAAACACATCAGAAAAAAACAGACTCAAACTCAAAGTCTGGAGAACAATCATTCAAGCAAACAACTTCCTAAAAATGCTGGGATGGGGGCCCAGAGAGATAGCACAGTGGTATTTGCCTTGCAAGCAGCCGATCCAGGACCTAAGGTGGTTGGTTCAAATCCCGGTGTCCCATATGGTCCCCAGTTCTGCCAGGAGCTATTTCTGACCAGTTTGCCAGGAGTGACCTCTGAGCACTGCCGGGTGTGGCCCAAAAACCAAAAAAAAAAAAAAAAGAAAATGCTGGAAATGTCATACTAATATCAGATAGCACAGTCTTTAGAATTACAAAAGTGATAAGGTACAGAGATAAACATTTCTTAATAATCAATGGATATGTACAACATGAAGAAATCACACTCTTAAACATATATGCAACCAGTGAGGGACCAGCAAAATATTTTGAACAATTGTTGACAGATTTAAAGGAAGACATCAATAGCAACACAAAGTAGTGGGAGTCTTCAACACTGCCCTATTACCAGTTGATAGGTCAAATAAGCTAAAACCTAACAAGAGTATACTATCTCTAAAGGAAAAAAGGAAGAGGGTGGCTATATCTATCTATCTATCTATCTATCTATCTATCTATCTATCTATCTATCTATATTATGGAGCCAAGTTTTATGGAGTTATGGGGATGGAAAGCAATATATATACATATATATATATTGCTTTCCATCCCCATAACTCCATAAAACTTGACTCCATAAAATCAAGAAGATAGAAATTGCACTGAAATTAAAAGTGAATTTCAGTGCTTGCTTCGGCAGCACATATACTAAAATTGGAACAATACAGAGATTAGCATGGCCCCTGCTCAAGGATGACACGCAAATTCGTGAAGCATTCCATATTTAAAAAAAAAGAAGTGAATTTCAAACAGATACAGAGGAAAAACTTTAACACCTGGAAATTACACAGTTCAATATGGAACAGCCATTGTGTCCGAGACAAAAATCAAAAAAAGAAATTAAGTGATTCCTGGAAACAAATGAAAAAGGAAACTTAAATTATCAGAATTAGTGTACAAAGCAAAACCCTTACTAAGAGGGAAATTTATAGCTTTGCAAGCATTCATCAGGAAGAGAGAAGGGGTCTACATCAATAACTTAATAGCACAGCTTATAAAATTGTAAAGCGATCAACAAAATAACTAAAAATAAGCAGAAGGAAGGAAATAATAAAGCTTAGAGCAAAATAAAAATTGGAAATCCAAAAAATAATACAAAAGATCAATGAAAGCAAAAGTTGGTTCTTTGAAAAATGAACAAGATAGTTAAACCACTAGTAAAACTCACAAAGAGAGGAGAGAAATTTAATGAACCGAATTATAAATAAAAAGGGAGAGATTACTACAGATACTACAGAAATTCAAAGAATAGTCAGAAATTACTATGAGAAATTCTAGCTATAAAACAAGAGAACTTGGAAGAAATGAATAAATTCTTGGGTTCTTATAATCTCCCAAAGTTGAATCAAGATGATCTGGCATATTTGAACATATTTATCACTATTGAGGAAATTAAAATGGTAATCAAAATTCTTCCCAAGAACAAAAGCCTGGGCCCAGATTGATTCACTAGTAAATTCTTTAGAACCTTTCAAAAGGACCTACTGCCAATCATTTTCAGACTCTCCCAGGAAATTAAAGAAACAGAAATACTCTGAAATAGTTTTTACAAAGCTAATATCACCTTTTTACCAAAAGCATATAGAGGTGGTACAAAAAAAGAGAGCTTCAGGCCAATATTTGTGATGAACACAGATGCAAAGATCCTTAGCAAAATCCTAGCAAATAGGATTCAATGCCTCATCAATAAAGTCATGCATCGGGGCCAGCGAGGTGGCACTAGAGGTAAGCACTAGTCAAGGAAGGACCGCGGTTTGATTCCCTGGCGTCCCATATGGTCCCCCCCAAGCCAGGAGCAATTTCTGAGCACTTAGCCAGGAGTATCCCCTGAGCATCAAATGGGTGTGGCCCGAAAAACCGGAAAAGAAAAAAGAAGGTCATGCACCATGACCAACTAGAATTCATTCCAGAGATGCAAGGGTGGTTTAAAATATGAAGGCAAACAATGTAATATACCATATCAACAAAAAAGAACACACATAATATATCAATAGACACAGAGAAAGCGTTTGATAAGGTCTAATATCGGTTCATGATAAAACTCTCAAGAAAATGGGAATATAAGGAACTTTTTTCAATATAGTCAAGTCCATTTATTACAAGCCCATAGCAAATATTATACTCAATGAAGAAAAACTGAAAGTCTTTCCTCAAGACAAGAGAAGACAAGACTGCCCCCTCTCACCACTCTTATTCAACATGGTACTGAAGTTACTTGCCATAGCAATTATGCAAGAAAAAGGTATCAATGGCATCCAGATAGGAAAGGAAGAAATCAAGCTTTCACTGTTTTCATATGACATGAAACTATATTTAGAAAATCCTAAAGACTCTACCAAAAAGTTTTTAGAAACAAAAGATTTGTAATGCAAAGTGAAAGGCAACAAAATTACTACTAAAAAAAATCTATCACCTTTTTAAATGTAAAAAAAAAAAACAATCCCATTCATAATAGTACCACAGAAACTAAAATACTTTGGAGTCAACTTAACTAAAGTGGTAAAGGACCTATACAAAGAAAACTACAAAACACAGCTTCAAGAAATAAAAGAGGACACAAAGAAATGGAGACAAATACCCTATTCATGGTTTGGGAGAATTAGTATCATTAATCTGAGAATAATTCCCAACACATTGTATAGATTTAATGAATCCCTCTAAGAATACCTATGACATTCTTCAAAGAAGTGAATTACACACTCTTGAAATTCTTGGAACAATAAAACTCACAAATAGCTAAAGCTACCATAGGAAAAAGAAGATTGGAAGCATCACTTTTCTCAACTTTAAATTGTAGTAAAAAACAATAGTCATTAAAACAGTGTGGTATTGGAATAAAGAAAGACCCTCAGATCAATGGCATAGACTTGAGTATGTAGAGAATGACACCAAGGCATATAATCAATTAATCTTTGAAATGCAAAAATGGAGTAGAAAAGCCTCTTCAACAAGTGGTGTTGGGAAAACATGTCAGCCACATGTAAAAAAGCAAACTCAGATGTCTATTTAAGACCATACAGAAAAATCAAATCAAAATGGATTAAAGACCTTGATATCAGACCTGAAACCATAAGGTATATAGAAGAAAGCGTAGGTAAAACACTCCATAACATTAAGACTAAAGGCATATTCAAAAAGGAAACACAGCTTTCCAAACAAGTGAAAGCAAAGATAAACAAATGGATCTACATTAAACTGAGAAGATTCTGCATTTAAAAGGACAGAGTGATTAGAATACAATGACCACCCACAGAATGGGAGAAACTATACATCCAATACCATCAGATAAGGGACTAATATCTAAGACATACAAGGTACTGACAGAATTTAGGGAAAAAAATCTAACCCCATCAAAAAATGGGTAGAAGAAATCAACATTTCCTCAAAGAAGCAATACATATAGCCAAAGGCATATAAAAATGCTCCACATCACAAATCATCTGGAAAATGCAAATCAAAACCACATGAGGTATGATGTCACACTACAAAGACCGGCAGGCACACATCTAAAAGAATAAGAACAGCTATTACCAATGTGGATTCAGGGAGAAAGGAACTCATTAATTTCTGATAAGAATATCATCTAGTCCATCCTTTCTGGAAAACAATATGGATATTCCTTAAAATATTGAATATTAAACTCCCTTATGACCCATCAACACCACTCCCAGAAAGATATTCTAGGACCTCAAAAACACAATACAAAAATTTCCTCTACTCTTCTATAATCAATGCAGTGCTATTTACAATAACCAGAATCTGGAAACTATCTAGGTGCCTGACAGTAGATGAGTGGCTAATAAAACTCTGGTACATATACACGATGAAATATTATGCAGCTGTTGGGAAAAGTGATGCCATAATTTTCTTACACACGAGTGGACATGGGGACTATTATGTTGATTGAAATATGTCAGAGGAAGAGAAATAGACATAGAATAGTCTCACTCATCTATGGTATAGAAGAAAAATAAAAGTAATACTTTCAGAGACAATAGAGATGAGGGTTGTAAGGACTAGCTCATAATATGAAGCTTATCACAAAGAGTAGTGAGTACGGTTAGAGAAATAACTGCACTAACAACTACCATGACAATGATAGTGAGCAAGGGGTGGAGGACATTGTTGGTGGGAAAATTGCACTGGTGAAGGGGGTTACACATTCTATGTCTAAAACACAACTATGTGTTGAATGGTAGGTTGTTCATTCCACAATTTTCAGAGGGGGAAATAGGAACCTCATGTCCCCTGTCTGGTTTGGACAAGAGATGCTGGTCAGGTAGCAATTCCCGAAATAAATAATCCACATAATTAGGAATGTTTAGCAGGCAAGAAACTCACACTCCAAGCTGTTCATTCAAAAGCCAGTCGCTCCACCACATGGAACCATGAGCATAGGTAGCAGCTCTCACTCTAGGCCTCCTGAATAGCCTTTACGGAGATCAAAACACATGAGAACTAATTCAAAGGCCTCTATCTACATCTCCCCTTTTTAATTATATAAAAAATTAAAACAAAATGGAAATAAAATGAAATAAATGGAAATGAAATAAAATAAATCCTTAGAATCTTTAAAAAGATAAAGGGAAAAAACTAAAACTAAATAAATAGCAAAAATTTGCATAGGCATAGCAAAAGGAAAAAAATGGAAGAAAAATCTTTAGGCCTAATAACAGGATTTTCCTTACCCAAAAACATGAGTCAAGGAACCAACTACAGACTCCATACATACATGTCATTGCTATCTATTGGGGTTGTGTGTTGTTATAGTTTTTGTTGGATTATTTTGCTTCTTTTCAATTTTACAAATTTTAATTTGCAGATAATAACCCTAATAATAGCACATTTTAATGCAAGTTTTAGGAAACAAATAAAGACAGCATCAGTACCAAACATTGCCAGGAGATTTGGTTTCGGAAACGTGGAGACAAAAGTTAATTCTAGACTTTCTCTCTTCCACATCTTGTTTCAGAAAATTTAATTAAGAAACTTCCAGTAAGCCTTTATTGTACCATTATGTTGTACAAGGCCCAAGGATGAAGACAAAGCAATAATGTCAAGATAGATCAGACATGGGTCCTGTCCTCAGCTGCTGTAATCAGGTCCTTCAACTTGGAAGGTTGAAACATGCAGACTGGACTAAAGAGAAATGAGAATCCAGAGTCAGAGGGAAAAGGATAATGAGAAAGATGTCTGGGACAGAAAAAAAAATCTCACATCTTTTAAACACCATAGGAAATACAGTAAGATGGTGAGTGTTTTTGATTATTGGAACTCCTTTCAGCAAGTAAATTTAGGGACTTGGAAAGATGTGATTGGGAAGTATGTAGTCAACAGTCAACGTTTGGAAATTGCTTCCCATGGGCCTGGTGCTCTGCTAAATCTATAAGTGTGCTAATTCACTAAATCCTTAGACCAATCCTCAGTACTATAACAAACACCATATTTTCTATGGGAAAACAGTTAAATAATGTGCATGTATTCACACAATCAGCACATGGGGATTTTAATATGAATAGTTTCACCTTAGAGTCCATGCTATTTCTTTTAGGGGTTGAGTGGAGCATGTGTGTGTGGGCTAAACTGTTTTGAATCATCATTAAAGGCTATTTTCTTTCTCAGCATCCTCCATCTGCCTTTTATCTCCTCTAACTTCTTAAGACATCTTTGTGTATAATTAAAAAGTATTTTTATTTATTTGTTTTTTTCTTTGTTTCTGGACTATACTCAGCTGTGCCCAGGACTTACTCATGGCTTTGTACTCAGAAATAATTACTGGCAGTGCTTAAAGGACCATTTTTTTTGTACCAAGGTTCAAAACAGGGCAACTTCATGCATGGCAAACACCTTAACTCTTGGACTATCGCTCCAGCCTCATAGAAAAATATTTAAAGGATAGTGTATCGAAGGTGTAGCAAATGCCTATGCGTAATATGATATAATATGTGATAGGAAGAATCCCTTATCTTGAGGGGAGATTTCTTCTCAAAACATCTTCTATAATTGATATAGTAAACTACTGATCTAATAAACATATCTTAGTCATATAATAAACACATCTTGATCTAAGAGACTGCTTTGGTTTCTGGAAATTCCCTTACCTTCCACAGTGAAAATACTCTAGTCTATTCTTTTTCTATAAGCCAATGGCTCCATGTGAACTGTTTAATAGAAACCTCATAAGAACCCTTATCCTCCTAACAAAATCATATTCTCCATTTCAATCATCCCTTTTTGTTGATATTTTGTTGTTTGTAGGCAGATGTACAATACTAAATGACATTTTGATCAACATTATCTTATTCATCTTCAAATCTTATCCAGTCTCCAATACATATACAAATTGGAATACTACTAAACCATAAGAAAAGATGAAGTCATGCAGTTTGCTGTTACATAGATATATTGGGAAAGTATAATGGAAGTGAAATTAGTCAGAGGTAGAGAAATAGGCACAGAATATTGTCTTTTATATATGTGATACAAAGAAACAGTGGAAGAATAACAAATGACTAAAGGCAATAAAAGCAAGGAGCAAGAGAAGTGATTTACCATAGGGACTTCAAGGGAGGGTAGGTTAGGGATGGGTGCAATACAAGGTTCTTAGAGGAAAGTGGTCTCTCTGAAGGAACTCAAAAACTGAAAGTAGTCATAAAAAGCCTATCATCGAGGCAGGATGCAGGAATCGGGGGAAATAAGTCATTGGTAGAATGAAGTAGTCACTGGTGAAGGGACTGGTTGTTTGACTGAAACCAAATCATAAATAACTTCGTAACTTTGAAATTGATAATGATGCAATAAGAAATAATTTTCAAGAAGAAATTGTATCCAGTTTAACTTCTGAAATATCTATACTCTACCAACAGTACCAAACTACCTTAGTGCCTCCATCATCGTCTCACCACTAGACACTTATAATAGACTGTTAAAGATACCACTGCATTCACTCACTTGCTACACAGAGAGAACAGCATCCTGACTCTCACTCTAAAAACCTACTAGAACCATCTAGTTTTTTTTTACCTGGACATTTTACACTTGATGAAATGAAAGAGTAAGACTTTGTTTTCCTCAACTCTAACTGTCCTTATTTCCACGTCAATTTGAAGAGAAATATGAGGATGTAAGAATCTGAAGTTACCAGGGGAGATAAAAGAAAGAGGTATTGCTGGATGATATGAAAACTCAATTTCTAGGGTATTTTTCTTTTTTTAAACAATATCCATATTGTTTTTCCAATAATCCTAATCCTAAGAATATACACTATGAGCCCAAAAACACAATGCAGAAAACCCATTTATTGCAGCACTATTTACAATAGCCAGAATATGGAAGCAACCCAAGTGCCCCCAAACAGTTTCTCGATAGAGAAACTGGGATATATTGACATAATAGAATACTACACAGCTGTTAGAAAATATGAATTCATGAAATTTGCTTATACTTGACTGGATATGGAAAGTATTATGCTGAGCAAAATGAGTCAGAAGAATAGACATAGTATAATCACACTCATTTGTGGAATATGAGAAAGCATAGAATGATATTAATATACATAGACAATAGAAAGGAGGGCAAGGAGGACCAGTTCAAGATAGAAAGCTTTCCACAAATAGTGGGTAAGTGCAATTAGGGCAGAGAAAAGACTACTATGACAATGATAGTTGAAAATGATCACTATGTACAAATGTGTTGAAAAACAGGCCTTAGGATGGACTTGGATGGAGATGAAGGCCTTTGTCCACCATCTCAGGTCACATGGCTCCATTCCCCACTAACCAGTGGGTCTGGAGGTTCATGAGAGCGGCGGGTATTGAACTCACTCACTCACAGGCAGGCTTCATGAGAGATAACATCTTTATTCAGCCCTAGCCATCAGATGTGGCTGCTACTATTTAAGCATGCTATTCTTAGTTAGCCCTGCATCTTCTTTCATCTATGTCATGTCTGACCTACATGCTGGCATGGATGCAAAAGGGCAAAAGCCAAAGACCAAAGACCATATATATCCTTCCAAGACCCCTCCCAGGAAATGGGCAGGGTCTTGCAGGTAAAGTAAAAGTAATATCCGTTTCACAATGCCCCTCCCATTTCTGGGTGGGTCTCAGGTAGTTACCTGTACCCTGGGGTAATCTATACAAATGCTGAAAGGAGATAACATGATATGCATATTACCCCTTCAGTAACAATATTTCAAATCATAATGTCTAAAAGAAAAGAATGGTAGAGAAGATGAAGAAGAAAAGAAGACAATGAAGAAGACAAGGAAGAAGATGAAGATGATGAACAAAAAAGATGAAGAAGAGGAAGACAAAGATGAAGATGAAGAAGACAATGAAGAAGAGGATGATGACGAAGAGGATGATGACAAAGATGAAGAAGCAGGCAGAGGAGGTGGAAGAGTAAGAGGAAGAAGATAGATAGGGAGAGGATTCCTGCTGAACTCTGACTTCTCTGCTGTGTCCTGGACTTTGAACCTCCCTGCCCAGATTATTCCCTGAGGGCACTTCTTCAGAGGTGAGCTGTCCTGGCTCACAAAGGGCAGAGCCAGAGGAGCATGGCCACTCTGCTCTGCTTTGAGGCATCTCCTACCCAATGAAACCTGACAAAACACGTAGAAAACACCACACTACAAGCGTGACAATGGAGAAACAATGCAGGCCAACACCATGCATAGAGAATGAAGATGGCAGTTCTGATGACCCAACAAACTGCCAACCACCTATTTAGCCCCTCAGATAAGAAGTTTAGAGAAGAAATATGGAGGCTGTTCATAGAACTCAAAGAAAGCATAGATCGAGCTGAACAAACCACAAGTAAGAATCAAGAGAATATGAAGATGGAAATCAAAAAACTCGAAAGCGATATAACAGGACTGAAAAACTCCATCAACAAAATGAAAGGTAAGAAGAAAGAGGAGGAGGAAAAAAATAAGGAAGAAGGAGGAGGAGGAGGAAGAAGAAGAAGAAGAAGAAGAAGAGAAAGAGGAAGAAGAAAAGAAGAAGAAGAAAAAGAAGAAGGAGAGGGAGAAGAAGGAGAAGTAGAAGGAAGAAGAAATAGAAAGAGGAGGAGGAGAAATTGGAGCAGGAGGAAGAAGGAAGATCTCCAGATGAAATCAGGGGAGAGTCAGGAGGGAAACCGGAACATTGGTTGTGGGAAATGTGCACTGGTGAAGTGTGTTGTGTATTGTATGACTGAAATTCAGTCATGAACAACTTTGTCTCACAGTAATTCAATTAAAGAATTTACTTATTAAAAGAAAATAAGGGGGCGGAGAGATAGCACAGCGGTAAGGCGTTTGCCTTGCATGCGGAAGGACTGTGGTTTGAATCCCGCATCCCATATATATGGTCCTCCGTGCCTGCTAAGGGTATTTCTGAGTGTACAGCCGGAGTAATCCCTGAGTGCTGCCAGGTGTGAACCAAAAACTGGAAAAAAAAAAAAAAGATGTGGGTGGAAGGAAATTTTTCGTGTATTTTAAAACTGATTACCAGTTGTGAACACAAATAGGCTTTACGAGGAAATGAACAAAATATTGAGCACTATTATTATTTAAATAATGGGAGTTTTTTACATGACACTATAGAAAACTTTATTATAATGATGTTGCCTTCTCTTTTCAAATAGTGTTATGAAGAACTTCACCAAACAGTGACTAGGGGGGCTGGAATACAGCGCGTAGGACTTTTGCCTTGAATGTGATCCCAGGCATCCCATATGGTTCTTTAAGCTTTCCAAGACCAATTTCTGAGTGCAAAACCAGGAGTAACCCCTGAGCACCACTGGGTGTGTCCCAAAAACAAATAAAACAAAAAACAAAAACAATGACTAGGGAGATGGCCTAGGTGCTATGGGAATGTTGGGAATGCTTTCAAGGGTAGAATAAAATGATAACCCTGTGGAGTCAGCCTTAGAATCCTAAAGCATCACAAGAAAATTCATTACTTTAGCTGTTAGTATTGATTTATAGAAACTCACCTAGATCATTTTTAGTCCTATCAGAAAAAAAAAAAAGCTAGTCTTCCTGAATGCACATGCAGTTGAAGGATTCCTGTTCCAAGTTGACCACAAGCAAAAACCACACTGGCTGTAAATAATTGCTTCAGATAAAGTGACAGAGCCCATAATTTATAACATGCTACCAAGGCATTTAGGATCGAGGTCAAATCTATGGTCAAACAAATATAATATTACGCCTGCTATTTACCAGTGGTCAGTACTTTGGAATGCATCTATGCAGTTCTGTGAATTTTACCACAAAGGACAAAAGACAGAATTCTCTTCCCAGCCTGGAAGATTAGTATCATAGTACCAACATTTATTTCCTAGTTAAAAAATTGATTATGAAAATGTCTATGTGTTGGATTTATCCAATTCAACAATATTTTGTTTTTGTTTTTGTTTTTTGCTTTTGGGTCACACCCGGCAGTGCTCAGGGGTTACTCCTGGCTCCATGCTCAGAAATCGCTCCCAGCAGGCATGGGGGACCATATGGGGCACCGGGATTCGAACCGATGACCTTTTGCATGAAAGGCAAACGCCTTACCTCCATGCTATCTCCCGGGCCCCAATTCAACAATATTTACTGTTGTTATCTTTTGTAGAATCTTCAACATACAAACTATTTGAAAGGCTGTCTCCTCTTCTGAAATGCATAAAAAGGAAAAGAATGCTTCTGAGTGTTTACTTGAAAAAAAAAGAACAATAGTGATATAGTCAACTATTACTTTAAATGTCCATCCTAGAATTGTACTTTCCCTCTTTCATGTATTCTCACAGAAACTAGAATTTTAACTACAACTTATTCTTAGTGGTGATTGAGTCTTGCAGAATAAATCATGTTGCAAGTAACTTTATTTTCTTAACTGAAATTGATGGAAATGAGAATTCATAAATTTCCACCCATGAATTAAGTTGGTGAGAAGTTTTCACTTCTTTAAAAATTTTTCTTTTTCTTTGGATTGGAGCAGGATAATGGGAAAATTGTCTTCTGAAGACATTTAAAGTAGGTAAGATTAGAGCTATTAATATATTTTAAAGTAGTCTCAGCAAAGAGCAATATATGAGAATTGGTACTTTATTAAATGTAAATGTTCCAATAAAGGGAAATAACATTTAATATCCTCAATGTGACTTGCTTTATGATTAATACAGACTCTCCTGTTGGTAGACTTGAGTTATGTTATAATGTTTTCTCTTCTTTACTGAAGTTAATGTTGAACAATTCCTTTCTTGTGCAAGACACTGATAGACAAATGAACTCAACACACTATCCCTTCCAGGTAATTTCATGCTACTTATCAATGTATGTATTTGTGTGTGCATGTGTTGGGTGTCATACTGTATCTTCCTGTGTGACCGTCAGTGGCTTTCATGTTCTTATTCTGCTGTGACCTTCCTTGCTGAAAATGGCGGATAATTTGAGTGAGTTTTATTCTTGGAAGACGAATCAAGATTTTCATCCTTAGGGACTATAGCAGCTGAAGTGTAAACTTAGATGAAAGCAAAATCAGAGTAATAATAGCTAATTTTTACATTAATGTGCTTCAGCATGCCAGCAAAGAGAGCTTAGATAAAGTTCTTTGCATATATCCATTCATTGAAGCCTTAGGACAGTTCTGAAATAGAAACTCATATTTTGCCATTTATAGATGAGGAAATCAAGTTACAGGGAAATTATTCAACTTGCTTAAGGACACATGCTCAGCAAGTAGGTAGTATAAATGCAGGCAGTTGGAATTTAGAGTTCATGACCTTGATCACAGAATTAAGTAAGCACTGCCAGACTTAGAGCATGCAGGGAACAAATACTTTATATACCTAACATGTATGAACCCACTTTGTAGTTAATTTCCCATCACTATCTTCACCATTATACCTAATGACAACCCCATGAAGAATCCACCCCACAACTACCTTTACCACAAGGTCCTTTCCCAACTTCTTTCCCTTCTAATAAAGATAATGGCCTACATTTATTTAATTTCTAACATGAAATAAGACCTTTAGGGGTTTACATGTCATGTTTCTGGTTAACATATTAATTATACACCTAATTATTAATCTAATAGGCTAACACATAACTTATTAGAAGATATTATTATTACTTTATTTTAGAATGAGCAAATATAATCTAAAAGAAAGTGCTTGGTCAGTTTGTAAGAGGCAGTCTTGTAAGACTCCAGAGTATTTATGTTTTCTCTTTATTAGAGGCAGTCTCTAGCTAGCACTACTGGGGATTCTGTAAGTTCAGTGTTCAGGTCTGGCAGAGCCAACAGGGCCATACTCTGGTCACACTAGTGTTGGAGGCATGTAATATTGGGAATGAAAGTCAGGGTTTCACTTATTCAGGCAAATGCATTTGGGTTCTCCCTCTGGTCATGGAGCAACCACATTTTTAACCATGAACCACATCTACAAAGGTAGAGATCTTTTTGGTTCTAGGTGACTACAATAAATGAAAATTTATATACCTAAAAATTATATACCTAAAACTACATTTGCATTGGGTTCTGGTTCTCATGTTGTGGTAGCAACTTTCTCTGTGTCTAGAATTTTTTTCTTTTCCTTCAGAAAGGTTGGGAGGTAGAGTGAGAGACTGGAAATCTTTAGTTGGTTTCATCTGTCCACAAGGTGATCTGCCTTCTATATGGTCTGTGGCTAATCACCCATACAGCTCATTGCTGCACTATTATTCTTACCCATCAAGCATTTTGGCACCCCATTTGGCTCTCAGGGACATTGATACAGTCTTGGGGAAGCATTTTACTCTTGGAAAAGCTGTGAGGCTGATTCGGTGCTCTCTGGACACTACAAGCAGAACTATAATTTTTTTTTTTCCAACACCACTTGGCCTGCCTTGTGGCAAAGTGCTTTTGGCAGATACACTGCATTTTGTCTCTACTGACACAAACTGCAATGCTTTACCTGGGAATGTCTTGGGAAGAAACTTTCAGTACATTTTTCAGGAGGAAAGACCCAGGGGCTTCTTCTTAGACTTGGCTCAGCATCCTTTTACTTTTTCTCTATCTCAATTTTAAACTAATACTCAAAATAGTCTCTCTCAGCAGAGTTTGTGCTTATCCAATGCATAATTTCCATTTTTCCCAAGTGATTTGAATTTTTACTTGAGATAATCAAGAACCACCACAGGTGCTTGCCAAATTATTAATTTCAGAACTTGAAGTTTCCTGCTGTACAAGGCCCTAAGCAAAATTAATTTCAAGTTCTACTCCTTGGTGAAGATGGGATCCAAAGTATGTCTCTTAAGGATCAAAAATGAGTATTGGCTCTAATGACAGAGGGTGGGAAGAACTTCAAACTTGTTTTCAAACTTAATTAGTCTACATTTTCTCTTTAGAACTTTCTAGAAATTTTTAGTAGTATTGAGGTATTGTGTAATAATTTTAAATAAAGTCATTAATTGTTATAGCTAACCTTGTAGAAGGCTTATGTGACAGGTTCATCTTATGAAAGTCTTTTAATTAATTACTTTATTGTTCTTTCACTAAATTCTATAAACCCGGAATTTTTTTAAATCATCCCCACTTTATACTTACTGAAATGAAGCAGCTTATTGATCACAAGACAACCCAAAGAGGCAGAGGTTACATTTGAACTCATGTGGCTGGGCATTGAAGTATTCCCTACTAAGAACTGAGATATATCCACTCATAATAAACCTATTTAACTAAGTGAAAAAAAAGATGTTTGAGAAGATGGTTCAAAGGACTAGAGTTTATGCTTTACATGCTGGAGCTTTGGCTTCAGAGCCAGATGATCCCTTGAACATGGCTAGAAGTTAACCCCTGAAACATCAAAATATATGGCAAAAATGTAAAAGAAAAGAAAGAAGAAAAATAAAATAAACAAATTTATTTATTTATTGGATTTTGGATCACACCCGGCAGCTCTCAGGGGTTACTCCTGGCTCTATGCTCAGAAATCGCTCCTGGCAGGCTCGGGGAACCATGTGGGATACTGGAAGTCCAACCACCGTCCTTCTGCATGCGAGGCACATGCCCTACCTTCATGCTATCTCTCCAGCCCCAACAAATTTATTTATTTTTAACAATGTGATTTCTAGAGTTGTTTGTAACAAAGTTATTTCTGGTAGTCAATGGTCCAACAACAATCTCACTGCCAGTATAACATTCCCTTCACCATTGTCCTGTTTTCCAACCTCTCCTAAACCTGCCCCTTGGCAAGTAGAAATACTTTACTTAATATTGCTTATTACAACTAAATGGAAATCGAATAAAAAAAACTTGATTAAAAATGTTGTGAAAACTGTCAAATCTCAAAAATGAGTCATTATGCCACTAACTGAAGATTTACTAAGATGTTTAGATGTTTATTGCTAGTTGAGCATTCTCTCATTGGTTTTATTTGTAGAGTTTATGTGGATTCTATAAAAATTTTACATCTAATTACTATGGGGAGGGTAGTATTAAAACTGTGGAGGTATGACATGGCCACCTACACAGCTGCACAGTCCAAGTCTATGAGAATCTGTGGAGCTGGGCTGATGAACTCATATAGAAACAGCAATGGATGTTGGTGGGGAGGTGGCTTCTGGGACTTTTGGAAGTACAGAGGTGTGGGCTTAGGGATGGGAATGAAGAAGCTTGTCCTAACTGACATACTGGAGATTGCAATCACAGAACTGGCATACCCAAAGTTTTGAGTGGTTAGATGTCTCTGCAGAAATTAGTGGGAAAGCAGTAAAGTTGAGACATTGGCATGGTGGCATTTGTTGGGTGTGTCTTAGAAAAAATTTTAGGGAATAAAGAGCAGGAAACACTGATATAAAAGGACAATTGACCAAATTTACTTTCAATTATTCTATAATATTTTGATCATGACAAAGTCATTAACATCTACGCTATCTTTTATACATCTATGTGGCCACTCCACATGCTGTACCTTCTAATAGCATATTCATGGAACTTCATGTTGCTTCTGTGCTACTAAGTGACTATCTCCTCCCCACAGGTGCATGTAACTGAGGCAGAGAAGGAGCTCAACATTTGACAGGGTGCAGGGCCCATGCTACCCACAGGTGTTTTTCTTTCCAGATGACATTTGCCATGACTCAGGATAGACAGTTATCTATGAACCAAGGATATAGGGTGATAAACTCTGTGTCACATGGAGGCTACAAAAGTTGAAAGTCTCATCCTTATTTGCCTATGTCTGTCCTTGTTTGTGACTCCCTACACGGGTAAGACAGGTGCCTCAAGGTGAGTCAGATATTTTTAACTCATCTGATCTTGTGTCAAAAACAGTGGCTCATCTCTTCAGGTGTATAACCAGTGTTTGTTGAATTAAATGAACTGTCAGAGATATCACCTTCTTGATGGACATTTAGAAAAATGAGTTCTGTGTCCTAGATTGTCATGAAGAGATGTCCCAGATGATTTGGAAAGGAAATGAGTGAGGTATAGAATAGAGATGATTTCTTTTTTGTGGGCTGTGCTTCTCCTTGAAGGCACAATTCTTTTTCAGTGGGCATCACCACTTTCTGTTCAGATAATCTAAAAAAATTCCAAAAGTGTTAGAGCATGCACTCAACTGGCCATCCATTCAACAATGTATCCATGTTCCAAATCCCTGACATTTTGGGAGACAAGGTGAAGAGAGTCCTGTCACTCTGTCAGTGGTGTGTGTGTGTGTG
>PVKC010016859.1:0-20532 GCA_004027635.1 Crocidura indochinensis
TTCTGAGCGAATAGCCAGGAGTAACCCCTGAGCATCACTGGGTGTGGCCCAAAAAACAAAAGAGAGAGAGAGAAAGAGAGAGAGAGAGAGAGAGAGAGAGAGAGAGAAGAGCTGGAAGTTTCAGTTCACCTCATGAAGCTCATCACAAAGAGTGATGAGTTTAGTTAGAGAAATAACTACATTTTGAACTGTACTAATAATGAGAATGTATGAGGGAAATGGAAAGCCTGTTTGGAGTACAGGCGGGGGTTAGGTTGGGAGGAGGGAGATTTGGGACAATGGTGATGAGAACGTTGCACTGGTGATGGGTGGTGTTCTTTACATGACTGAAACTCAAACACAATCATGTATTTAATCAAGGTGTTTAAATAAAATATATTATTAAAAAGTATATCTCAGAATATGACACTC
The DNA here is from genome assembly GCA_004027635.1 of Crocidura indochinensis. NCBI lineage: Eukaryota > Metazoa > Chordata > Mammalia > Eulipotyphla > Soricidae > Crocidura > Crocidura indochinensis. The sequence continues at coordinate 412 of PVKC010016859.1, forward strand.
TAACAAACTAGTTTTAATCCTAGTTTTGGTTTTTGCAACTTAGTAATGGCTTTATTTATTTTATCTAAAAACTAGGGATAAATAGGAGTAGCCACTAATATGCAAGAGAGAGAAATGAATTTCAGGATATTTATACCTGACAAATGGTCTTGATTCTTATGAGTCTTTTCACTTTTCCTCTCTCCACCCTTTTCCAATCTCATAAACATCTAATCCAATATTGAACACATAAAACCATCTCCCTTTTAGCTCTTAATCAATTTGTAGCCATCCTTCACGTGCCATTCACCAGGTCCCTGGCATCCAGCTCTGGTGTAAAAAAGAAAAACTTTGCCCAGGATTCAGTAGTCTCCCCTGGCTCAGACATAACCACAGTAAATAGGCAGTGATTGTAAAATTGCCCCCTAAAGGCCATCTTCTTCCGAGGCGCAGGACTGCATTTCTGAGAAGCCTTCTCAGGTTGTCTGCAGTGGCTTTGAGGGTCAGTTATGCTGCCTTGTCTACGTCAAAACATTAAGTGTTTAACCACAAGACATACAATCCTGGGACATGGTGGCGGCAGCCCTCCACCCCCATGGCAAGTCAGGCTATGCGTGTGTCTAATTGGGTATGTGCTCCACCCACCCCCAGCACTGGCCAGGAAAGCACCACACCTGGCCAGATGTGGGATGGAATATCAGCCTGTGTGCAGAGTGCTTGAATGGGCAGAAAAAGATGGAATTCTTTCCTGATCCCCCTCTTGACAATGTGTGATCAGAGCCTGGAGTCCTGAGGCAGGGGAGGCAGTGCCCCCAGTAGCCACAGCTGCTTATGCTATTTCTGGAGCCAGTATTTTTACACAATTGTGATTACACACTGTACTTCCATAATAATTCCATTTTCAGTAGTTCAAAACCCTTTTAAATACTGATGCTCAGAGCCAAGTGCTCAGTCAGCTCCAGAATGAATGGTATTTTGAAATATTTGAAGATGAAATATTTCCATAAGGTCTATATTGGTGACGGAGATGGATAATACACAATTCAAGATAGGTTGAGACTGTTTACAATGTTAGGGTGTCTTTGGGATAGCATATATACTTAGAAGTGCCTGTATGGGTGAGTATGTGCAGAGATGCACATGTATGCATCTAAACAGGCACTTTGTAACACTGAGGGACTTTAGGAAAAGCATGATCTGTTTCATCATTCAGCGGTTTTGTCTTTTAAAGGAAAATATCTTCAAAATGGTCAAGTGATGATGTTAGGAGTCTGTTCCTAATTATCACTCAGTAACTTGGCAATCTGTTTGATCCCATTCATTTCTTTTGGAAAGTTCTGAGCAATTCATCTCTTTAGCTGGGAATACGCAATCGCACACCCAGAAGCATGCATGCACGCATGCACACACACACACACGCACACACACAGAAAAAAAACCTACCTGATCACTCTAAAGGATCTCAGGACATTTGTACACACCATGATTCCTTCTTTAACTATTCTTAGGCAAGATCTCACATACTGGGAAGTTTCATAAACATGCAATAAATGTATTTGATTGCTGCATATATATATGTATATGCAGTGATTGTAAAATTGCCCCCTAAAGGTCATCTCCTTCCGAGGCGCAGGACTGCATTCAAGACTTGAATAGTCTTGAAATTCTATTTTTTTTTTTTTGTTTATTTGGGTCACACCTGGCAGCGCTCAGGGGTTACTCCTGTCTCTATGCTCAGTAATAGCTCCTGGTAGTCACAGGGGACCATCTGGGATGCTGGGATTCAACCGCAGACCTTCTGCATGCAAGGCAAATGCCTTACCTCCATGCTATCTCTTTGGCCCCTGGTCTTGACATTCTAATGCAGAGAAGTTTTCTGATCTTTTTAAGGTAAAGGAAAAGGTGAAAGTACCTTATTCTGATGCTAAATTGTTCAATCATTCTTGTCAAGTGTCAGGCACTGTGCTAAGTCTGGAAATACATCAGTGAATAAGATATGGTTCCAATGAGTAAGGGTTTTCATCTATTGGGAAAAAAAATCATGCAATTGAGCTTTACCACTATCTTTTTAAAAAGCTCGGTGATCTTATATCAACATGCCCAGGGAGAAAGCTTAAGCAAGAGAGTATATGGCTAGCATGTACACAGTCCTGAGTTTAATCCCTGATACCACCAAAAAAACCCAAAAATCTTAATAGCATGATTTTGGGATATCCAAGAGATATCCCATAAGACTGTGAAATTTATCCTGGCATTAAAAAGCACTGCCTGTCCCCACTCACAGCATCACTGGAAACCTCCAACAACATTGGTCCTAAGCAATGGGTCCAATCATTGAATCAACAAGTATTGCTGGAAGTGTCCCCTGAGCACTACTTCAAAATCAGACTAAAATTTAAGACATATGAAAATTTCAAAACTTCCATGGTTACAGAAAGGTAGGATCATAACAAGTTGCCTGCCTTGGGGGTTCTGTGATTAGGGAAGACTGTGTCTTCCTTTCCTCTCCCACTCACAGGCTCATGTGCCTGGAACAAGTTATCTGGCATTAGTCATTAGTGTCCGGCCTGAAAAAAAAATGATTGCCATTTAACACATGGTAAACCTGGATCACACAGGGGTACTATTACAAATATTAATAATATATAATAAGGGGGCCGGGCGGTGGCTCTGGAGGTAAGGTGCCTGCCTTGCCTGTGCTAACCTAGGACGGACTGCGGTTCGATCCCCTGGTTCCCCATATGGTCCCCCATGCCTGCCAGGAGCGACTTCTGAGCGAATAGCCAGGAGTAACCCCTGAGCGTCACCGGGTGTGGCCCAAAAACCAAAAATAATAATAATAATAATATATAATAAAATACAAAGTCCTGCTTTAGTGTTCTGCAGAATATTTTTCCTACTTTCATTGGGTCACAGATGTATAAGGTTAAAAACCACTGTTCTACAGAAGGCTGATAACTTTAACTAGCTTGACTAAAGAGCAGGGGAGTGATTTAGTCAGGTCAAATAATCTTGATGGAAACCATTTATTCTCTGCAGTCCTCAAACCCACAGTACCTGACAGTGCTTTGTAACATATTGCAGGTTGTGAGAGGATCTGATTGAATCTTGCTTAGCACATCCATTCCCCGTGTTACTTCCTCACAGGACCTCTTTTTCACAGAACATCTAGGAGCGTCCCATCACTTTGAGAAACAATGTTTAGTCTGAAGAAGACCAGAAAGTCTTTGAAAATAAACATAAGTGTAACAGGATGCTGAATTGGAATTTTTAATGAGGCAGAAAGATACAGCAGATAAGAAATTCTAAACGAATGTTTCAGAGTGAGAAGCAGATTTTCAAAAGGAAGTATTTGGGAACTTGTTTCCTGCCTTTAAAGTCCCTTCCTGGAAAAAGACTTGGAAGTTTAAACATTGAGAAGAAGAGATAATAAAGGTTGTTGGTTTTGTTTGTTTGCTTGTTTGTCTGATTGTGTGTTTTTGAGAGACCTAAACAGTTCTTCCTTTTCATCCTCACAGCAAAAACAATTAGAGTTATGCTTCAAGGAAATAGCTAAGCACTCCCTATAGCTGAGAATTACGGACAGTGTCGAGACTCTGGCCTTCTAACCTAGGGGACAAGAGATAGGCAGCCAACAAACAACAAAGAATAAAAAAAGCTAAAAAAAAAAAAAAGCAAGGTATTGCTTAATTTTTGAGCTTTTTTTTTTCTAGCAAACTTTTATACATGTTTCCTGAGGGCCAGATGTTGGCCACATGGGAAAAAGAGAGAGCCAGGAGTAATTTTTAGATCTTATCAAAAAGGAATACCTTGGAGCATTATGAACTACATTATAGAGAATTGGTGTGGAAAGAGGCCATTGGGAAACCAAAGCGAAAAAGGAGAGTCTGCTAAGGCAAGAGAATGTCACCTCCTCATTATATGGATATTGTTAAGCCCACCCTAATGCTCATAGAATAAAGTCTGACATGTGAAAAGCCATTCATCCAACAGTCATAGTCAAGTTAAAAACTACCTCACAGATGGAAAGACTTCCAGCTACTGCTCCATAGGAGAGCAGCCAAATGTATCCCCCTCAGTGCAATAATGAATCTGTACAAAATTGGCAAAACAACCATTGCAGCATTCTGGAAATCAATTAAAGGCACAAGAAAATATGAAAATTATTTTTACATTAAAATTGATGAACCTAAGAATGAATAGTATCTTTGATGTTCTCACTTAAGTCTGTGTGCTAAACACTGCACTGGTAAGACATAGGATGAACTTTCCAACTTTGTATTAAAAAGAAGTAAAAATTTCTGGACAAAACCTATCCAAGATACCAGTGTTCACATACAACAGGCATCCCTAGCAATGCACCAAACAAATAAATAAAACAGAATCAAAAAACCTAAGAAGGGTAATTTTGCAAAGTCACTACAAAAGATGATCTAAATTATATACAGCTTGCAAGAAAAATTATATGACACAAAGAAATAAGAAGTGCCTAGATGGACACTGGTGGCAGGAATTGTGCACTGGTGAAGGGTATTGGACATTGTATGACTGAAACTCAATCATGAACAACTTTGTAACTGTATCTCATCGTGATTCAATTAAAATATTTATTAAAAAAAGAAAAGGGGCCCGGGAGATAGCATGGAGGCAAGGCGTTTGCCTTTCATACAAAAGGTCATCGGTTCGAATCCCAGTGCCCCATATGGTCCCCCGTGCCTGCCAGGAGCAATTTCTGAGCATGGAGTCAGGAGTAACCCCTGAGAACTGCCGGGTGTGACTCAAAAACAAAAAAAAAAAAAGAAAAAAAAGAAAGAACCCATATTTAATAGGTAAAAAACAGTGCTATTACAGGATGGATTTAACAAAAACTTTAAAATATTTTGAAAAAACTAAAGATATATGAAGAATTAAAGAGACAACTATTTAAATAATTAAGGGCCAGAGTAATAAAAGAATAAAAGTGAGTAAGGATATATTCTCACTTAGAATATGAGATATTAGGACAAGAGAGTTAAAGGACAAAAGGCACTTGTCTTAAATGCAGCCTATTCTGGTTTGTTCATTGATTGTTCTGATGTTCCCCGAAGTACCATCAAGAGTCATTCCTGAAGTCAGAGCTAGGAGCTAGCAGCTAGGAGCCACTGAACACTACCAAGTATGGCCAATACCTCTGCTAACACTACAAAAGAAAAATACAAAGTTCATTAAAAGGCACAGTAGCAAATACAATGTAGCAGAGAAATTATAAGTGAGCTTGCTGTTTCAAGGGTGTTTAAAAACCTGCACTCAGGTTGATCATTTTATCATTAGAAAGAAATATTTTCCATATCTGATAAAAATTTAAGTTTAGCACTTCTGACATATTCTCCAAAAAATATTCTTTGTTGAGTGATAAAAGAAGTTTTAATAATTTGAAAGGATTTAAACCATCAAAATATAGCACTAGATCCCAAAACAATTAGATAAATCAATAACAAAAAATTAAAAATTCCAAAACATACTTATAAATGTTTTTAGAGCTAAGCCTTATTAAGATGGCATTTCTCCCTACTATAGATATTTATATTGATCTATAAATAGATCAATATACTCCTTTCAAAATATTAATAAGGTTTATTTTCTTGTCTGGTTTGAGACATTTCTAGCCATGTTTTGAATTTATTTATCTGTGGCTCGGCTCTCTGTTCAATAGTCACTCAGGTAGTACTCAGGAGACAACATGCATATGTTTGGCAAAGAAAAAAATTTGCAAAATATCTTCAAATGTATGGAGAAATTCAAATGACCTAGAATAACCAATAATTTGAGAAAGAAGAACAAAATTGAAAATATACTACCTGGTTTTAAACCTTACTCTAAAATCATATTAAGACAATGTGGTAGTGACCTAAGAACACACAGATAATTTATAGCATACATTATCAATGTAATGAAATTAAACTATAAAATTAAAATCTTCTATTTTGTACAGTTGAATCTCAACAATTCAATGAGGAAATAATACTCTTTTTTTTGTTTTGTTTTGTTTTTTCAGGCTACACCCGTTTGTTGCTTGCAAGGCAGACACCTTACCTCTAGCGCCATCTCACTGACCCCAGAAATAATACTTTTTTAAAACAAATAATGCTGAGAAACTGGAGAGCCACATTAAAAAAATAACATGGAAGTGACTTAAGTAAAAGAGTTACAAAAGTGTCCAAATTAAACTTTTTCATCTCTGGGTTTAACAAAGAATCTTAGATATGAAGTTAAAAAGTACAATTGATAAAAAGTAGTAATTGGATTTTATTACAATATTAACATTTACATTTCAAAAGATACTGTGAAAAGGTAAAAATTAACCATAGATATAAAAACTTGCAAATAATATATTTGATAGAGAACATTTCGAAAATATAAAATGCTCATACATTTTTTGTTTGTTTTTGGTTTTAGGGCCACACTTGGAGGCACTCTAGTGTTATTCCTGGCTCTCCACTCAGAAATAACTCCTGGTAGGATCTGGGGGACCATATTGGATGCCTCAGATCAAACCCAGGTCTTTCCCATGTTGGCAGCGTGCAAAGCCATACTGCTGGGCTATCACTCCAGTCCCAAAATGCTCTCATTGCTTAATATAAAACAACCTAATTTCAAAATGATAAAATATTTGTATAGTCAATTTTGTGATTTTTTTAAGATTTTCATTTTTGTAAAGAATATTTTGAAGTTTTTTTTTTGGCTATTTCCAATGGTGCTTAGAGGCTACTTCTGTTTCAATGTTTGGAGCTTGGTATCAGTGGTGTTTGGGGAAATCATGTGATCCAGGGATTGAACCCGAGTCTCTTTCATGTGAAGCGTGAGTTCATCTTGTTGATCTTCTTGGCCCTTTGAACAGACATTTTACTTGAGGAAGAATGTGGATGACTAATGCATCTTTGAAGAGATAACAAACATCACTAGTCATTAGGCACAGGAAAATTAGAACCATAATGAGATCCCTATGCATTTTTCACTGGAAATAGCTAGAATAAAAGGACAATCAATATTAAATGTTAGTTAAGCTGAAGAAAAATTAACATCTTCTTAACTTTAGAAGATTTTTATTATAACTTTTTTAAAATAACTTTTAACCATAACTGATGAAAAAGAAAATGGACTAATTCCTTTGGAAAGGGCTTCAATGTCTTAATATAAATTTAACACTAGACTTACAAATTCCTTATCTAGAAACAAATAAAAGATACAAATATATATATATATATAAAATGTGTGTATATATATCCACCAAAGAGATACATAAAAGTTTAAATCCACTTTGTTCAAAGTAGCAAAAACCTGCAAACAATCTAAATGTTATCAACTGGTTATTGGTTAATAAGGCAAGATGCATTCATAAAAGAAGATTATTGATAAGCAATATTAAATAATACTTTTGATTAATAACATGAAAATATTTGAGAAACTAAGGAAAATAATCCAGGTACAAATAGTACATCATTAATGAGTTGTTTTATGGAAAATAGTCAGAAAAGGAAAGTTTAAAAACACAGAAAGCAGATCATTGGTTGCTTTAAACCAGAAAAGGGAATAGAGGTTGATAATAGAAGGACTTGGGAAAAATTTAGAATGATAATTCAAATTTTCTAGTACCACACAATTTTACAAATTTACTAAAATAATTTAACTATACACATGTTTGTATTTTACAGTATATAAATTATTGTTCACAGAACTATTTTTTTTAATTGAACCTGGGTCAACCTCATGCAAGGCATGGTCCCCCGAGCCTGCCAGGAATAACCCCTGAGCATGAGTGTGTGTGTGTGTGTGTGTGTGTGTGTGTGTGTGTGTGTGTGTGTGTGTGTGAGGGAGGGGGAGAGAGAGAGAGGAGAGAGAGAGAAGAGAGAGAACAGAACTATTTTATAAAACAAAATAACTACTCTGGATTTGCTTCTTTCCCTTAATAGGAAGTTTACATTTGGAATGACAGAAGGATGTTAACCACATCCTTTCCTCCAAAGAAAACGAGTTAGACTCCAACTAATTTTAGTGGGAAGGGAAGGCAGTTGAAGAAAAAATGAGTCTCATTCTGAAAATGCTAATTAATATGGGTTTGAACATTTTACTTTTGGTTCTTGTTTCAGGCTCATATCAGTGGTGCTCAAGACTTACTCTTGGCTCTACACTGTTATCACTTCTGGCAGGGCTCAGACTATATTGGATGCCGAGAATCCAATTCAAGTTTGATTGTAAAAGCAAGTGCCCTACTCCACTCTTCTATCAACTTGACCTTGACTTGAACATTTTAAATCAAGTATGTTTTACACCAACATATTTTCAAAACTTCTTTTGTTTTGTTGGTGAGGGAGGCACATTCAGCTTGCTTTGGGGCTTACTCCTAACTCTAAGTTCAAGGATCATTTCAGAGATCACTCCTGGAAGTGTTGGGATGCCAAATCAAACCTAGTATCATGCAAGACAAGATAAACTCTCCCATCAACTGGATGCTGATTAGGATATTAGCTGAAGTTGCTGATCAGGATGTTAGATGAAGTTGCTTCTCAGAGCAGGTGAGGACTAGACTTAGGCTCTGGGAGAATAATATATCTATGCTAACAAGTCAGAAGTCAGCCATGAGACACTGCAGCAGGTGAAGGCTAGTTTGCAGGAGTGAAAAGAGCAAAGGAAAGATTCTGCCACCTAGTATAAACAGTTGTTCAATATTACCCTGGAAAACCTCTCTGATAAAGATACTTGTGCTAAGGTCACAGTCTGTGCCCACAAGTAGGGACAAGGATGAGGAACTTCAAGGAAAGTCAAAGATTTGACTTGGGTCCATAAGAAGAGGAGGGAACGTTGGGACCTGAATTTTGAACAAGGAGGGATGTCATTTTGCAAGGACCACATGGTGTAAGCCACATGTTAGGTCTTCACAAACCTATTTCCATAGACCCTGCCCCAAGCTACCTGGGCATACCAAGTAGCCTATCAGGGAAGAACAAGGGAGCAGTAGGAAGGTACCCCAAGACAAGAGACAAACATTTTAAGGATCATCAGAAAGCTGGAACCTCCCTATATCCCTTCCCTATATAATCTTCCTCATGACCTTGGGTGAGGTTCATCTCTTTCGGGGGATGACCCTGGCTGGTCAGGCTGGGGTTTTATTGGCTGATGGGTTAAAGTATTAAATTTAAAAAATTCAACTATTGAACAACAAATAGGCTGCTTATACCTGAGATTTTACCAAGTAGAAGGGAAAATAAAGCTACTGTATGCAGGTGTGAAATAGTAGTAGAAAAGGCATAGATTTGATATTATGACCACATCCAAAAATTATTTTTGTTTTTCTCCTGATGAGAATAAGGATCAAAAACAAACAACAATAGCACATACTCAGCAATATGCCAAAGGATAGATTCAAAGAACTGGGAGTGGAAACTTTTCAGTTCAGGATCATTGCTACATGCATGATATTATTATCTAATATCTGTGTGTCTTAAGGAATGTCACTTAACCGCTCTGATGGTTACTTAAGCATGCCTTATCTCCAAATGTATGCAAGAATACAAACCTCAAAGTGTTTCTAAAAGGATTAATTATTAGAATGATTATTAAAGTATTTTGAAGGAGAAGTTATCTATCTAGATGCATCAGTCAGGGAATGCTTAGTGGAGATGAGCCACTATGAGTCAGAGCATGCTCAGTGGAGATGAACCCAATGATTCTTGTTGTTCCTGTTATTCACTAGAATAAGGAATTTATTCTAGGATTTGGAGTTATCATATATGGTTGTCTCTTCTGTATCTCAAGGTGAGCACAGTTGTAAATTGTAAAGGGAGGATGGATATGGAACAAGGTTAAGTATCAGTTAGAATCTGAAGGAAAAACTGGAACCATGTTTGCATCTTAGCACCTCTACTTTTGGTGACTCAAGTGATCTAAAGGGTCTATTGATACTTTTGCCACACAGTTTCCTATGTATCTGACCCAGCATTGAAGAAGAAAAGAGAATACAGAATGCAGTGTATACCCTCACCAACAAAGAGAGCTTGCAGATCAGTCAGCATTAATGGGCTTGCTTCTTCATTGGGGTTTTCTTCCTGCCTCTCTGAGAGACTAAAATGATTCTTATGTTGTTCCTGTTGAATTTATTTCAAAGGTCTATTGTCTGTTCACTTATTTTGAGAATTTTTTTTCATTTTCTGCTTATTTATTTTAAGACTCTTTTCCAACTTCTGGTGTATGGAGTTGTTCTGCAGCTTATCTTCTAGTTCACTGGCTCTGTCCTCAGCAATTATTACCCTGCTGGTGAGACCTTACAGTGAGCTTTTCATTTCACCTACCAATTTTTTCAGTCCTATTATTTCTGTTTGTAATTTTATTTCTACTTTGATATCATCTTGAGTCTTATTGGTTGTTCATTTTGTTCATTCCATGGTTTCTTGGAGTTCTTTGAAAGCCCTCTACATTTTCTCTCTAAAGTACTTATCAGAGTGGGTATATAGGTGACTAGTACCAGTTGATTCTTCTGAATGACTTTCTTCATTCACTAAGCATGGAGTTATTCTGTGTTGTTTTGTTATGTGATGATGTTTTCTATGTGTTGTGCTGGGGCTCAATGACTAGAAGAAATGTGAAGACCAGACTTTAACTCACCTCGGGGGGAGCCAATCCAGTATACATGAGTTGTAATAATGTCTGTCCTTTAGCAACCTTCAGATCATAACAAGTGATCATAGATTTATTTCTGCCTCCAATTATTATGAAAACTTCTCTTGAGGCTAACCTTAAACTTAAACAATACAAGGAAGAGAATATAATTCAAATCCATAAAAGACCATCTCATGACAACTTGCTATCCTGAAATATTACTTTAATCATGTTACTGCACCCTTAAATCAATAACAATCCAAAAACATAGTAACTCATTTCTGTGAAGAAAATGAATTTTTTATCCATATTTGGGTGGTATTTATCTCCTTTCTGCATGAATTATGCTCATCTTATCTGATAATTTAAGTGCCAAAATATGTCATAACTACTAATTTATCATATATTAGATCATCATATATTAGATCATTGTATAGTAACACATCATATATTAGATAATAAAAAGAAAGAAAAAACAGAAGAGGGCTTAATAGTACCTTTTTTTTGGTATAATTTTTATTATGACCAAAGTGGCTTACATATCTTTCACAGTAATATTTTAGGTACATATTAACAATATGTCAGGGGAATTCTCATCACAAAAGTTGTCCTCCATCAACCCCCATTTCCATCTTACATCCCATATCCCCCATCCTCAACCCCCAGGCTGCTAGTATAAGTGGTTCCCTCTGTGTCTAGCTTACTACTTAATGATCATACAACTGTTTGGTCTTGATAACCTCCACTCTTTCCCCTTGTATTTAAGAAGCAGTACTAGATAGTTCAAGTTATGTGGTTTTGTTTGAAGAAAAGAAGAGCAATAAAATGGTAAAAATCAAATAAGCCAAAAATGGGCAGAGTGCTTTTAGAGACTCTCAACCTCAGTTTGAGAGAGAAAAGGGAAAAAGGAAGTGAAACACCACAGCCATACAAAAAGAGAGCTCACATATTTTAGCAGCAAGACAAAACACTGAACCTCAATCTATACCAATGGGCCAAACCCATTGATTGTGGCCACTTTTTTAAAGGGGAAGAAAAAAATTTTTAAGGAGAAAATCATTTAAAATTTCAAAATGTATTTAGAAAAACAAGGAAAATATGTTATAAATAGTATAAGTCTTTCTTTCTACCAGTTACATATTCATAGTATTTACCCAACATCTTTTACCACCTTTTGATGATTTCCTTTGTGCTCCAAAAGTACTTTCAGTTGGTTTAGATTCCTTATCTGATAAAAGTTACCCAACATTTGTCCCTAAAAGATTTGCACCATTAGTAGTACAGTCTGTGTATTAGTTTTCTGTAGTTAACACTGACTTTTATCACAAGATTTTAGAGAGCAAATGGATTCTCTCAAGAATCTTCTACCTTCACCAATATACTCCTCCACTTATAGTAGCAATAAATTTTCCTTTAATAAATTCAATCACCCTAATAATAGACTAATTCTCTGTTGTTAATTCTTTGGTAAAAGGAGTCAATATGATTAAGAAGGAAGTCCCAGCCTTCATTTTAATTAGTTTATTAATGTGAATACATTTAAGAAACAAAGTCCTTTGTCCAAGAAGAATATGTACTTTGCAAGTAAAAGATTTGCAAGTAAAAGTTTTACTAGTATCACTAGAAGAAACAATCATTTCATTGATTCAAGAACACATGAATCCTAACTATGGAAGAACAGCCATATATTGATTATTGATTTTGAACTTTTGCATTACCTTCCAATTTCAATCCAGTTGGTGTGATAATATCTTCAAATATTACTCTATTCTATCAGGTCAGATGCTTCAGAGTCAGAGAATAAGGTAAGAGTTGGAGTTTTATGAACATGACCTAGAAGAGGAACTACCATAGTTCAATCAATTTTATAAGAGTTCCCTGACTGAAAGTTCTACTGTATTGAATGTCATGATAAAGGATGCTGTAACTCCATATAAAGAGCTCTGGGAAGAAAAGGTAAATCTCTCCCAAAAACTATCTATTCAGTAATAACAAGGTGCTACTTTTTCATTTTGGAAGAAATGTGTTTCTATTTTAAGAGTAAACAAATAAGAACTCACTGTTGCTATCTATTGGCATATTGGACACTCAGGGTAACCACCAATTATCCTTGGTGAGTGAAAATTCATGTTGCTGAGTCCAGAGTTCACATTTCTATTTCTAGGGTCACTTCATTCACAAATTTAAAGGTCAATGAAGGTAGCAGAGGAAGGAGGTTGTCTGACTCCCAAAATTATTCCTAAAAATTATTACACTTCTCCTATGCTGAGAATAATATTTTACAAGCAAAGATAGATATCTTTAATGAAGTTTCCTGTTCTGCTAATTCTATTCACATACCTCTTCTCTGGACCATTTTTCACCAGTTTTCCAAATCTCTACTTCAAGGCAAAATGAAAAGCTCTATCCACTGGAAGAACTACCCTTCAGGAGCTAATGTTTTATAATTAGCTACCAGCAGGAAGGTCTATCATCTTATAGAAAGTCAAATATAAGTTGAGCTTGATATTTTCTTTTATTAGTCATAAAATCTCCCCCCATATAGTCATATATTCAGGTTAATATCAAGAGAATGTCAATGGTTACATAAATGTAGAGATCAGAGCTGCATAAAAAGTATACTGATATAATATATAAAAATTCCAAGGTAGGGGCCAGAACAACAGTATAACAGGTAGGGAATTTGCCTTGCAAGATGCAGACCCAGGTTTAATCCCTGGCATTCCATATTGTCTCCCAAGCCTACCAGGAGTAATTTCTGAGTGCATAGCCAGGACAACCAGGTGTTGTCAAAAATCAAGCAAACATGGTCAAATCAAAATAAAAATTTCAAGGTATTAACATCAGAGCATTAAATAAAATGTAAAATCTTTCTGAATATAGCCCCTGTAAGAAGATCCAGTTCCCAAAATTGAGTGAATATGGACACCTGTGCTATGTTTTATGGAGCTTATCTGTGATTTAATATTTGAGTCCAATTTTGTGCATACAAATTCCATTTATTGATACAGTAATGCATGCATGTTCATCTTTATTTTTTTTAATTTTTAGGGTTTTTTTTGTTTTTGGTTTTTGGGTCACACCTGACAGGACTCAGGGGTTACGCCTAGCTCTAAACTCAGAAATCGCTCCTGGCAGGCTCGGGGACCATATGGGATGCCGGGATTTGAGCCACTGTCCTTCTGCATGCAAGGCAATTGCCTTACCTCCATGATATTTCTCCGACCCCTGTCTTCATTATTTAATCAAGTTTCCCAAAGTGGTTTATAATGTTCCCTCAAGAGAGTGGAATTATCGGGAGTGGGAGGGTGGGCAGTTGTAAGTTTCCTAGGCAATGGGAAGAGTAATGCATTTTCTGTGCATTCACTCAGGTATATTTTAGAAGTAAGAAGCTGAGTTACTTTATCTGGAAGGGGTCAATAGACAAAATAAGCTTGGAAACTATGGCTTAATATCAGTCACTTAACACCTACTTCATGATGATTTGTTAAGGTCTCTTGGTAACTTGGTGGCTCAGAAGCAAATTAAAACTTTCTCAAAGGAGAATAGTTATCTATATAAAATAGCACATCTGCTCAAAATCCCAATGATATTGCTGCAATTTACCTACCAACACTTGTCAAAGGCTTCAGGTGATTATTCCTCTGTACTAATACTTAGGGCATTGTTGGAGATGCTCAGTTATAAAGCGAAAATAATAAAGAAATTTATTTGTTTTGTTTTATTTTGTGTGGAGGCCATACCTAGTGGTGCTCAGTGGTTACTCCTAGATCTGCACTCAGAAATAACTCCTGTCAGCCTGGAGAACCAAATAGATTCCCCAATGAACCTGGGTCAGACTCGCTTAAGGCAAATATCCCACCCACTGTGTTCTTGCTATGGCCCCACAGAAAAATTTAATCAGAAATTTGGGTTGTTGCTATATACATCCTCTCATTCTTATCTCATTTTAAACTATGCAAACTGAGGAACTGTACAAACTACATGAGACACAGTGTGGACAAAGCAGTGTAGATTGTGATCCCAGGAAATAACCCAGTGACTCCACCAAAAAAAAAAAAAACCTCCAGAAAGTAATGATCTATTGAAATTTGTGAATATTACCTGATGAACTACATTTATAAATTTTAGGGCCAAGGACAAAAGTAAAAAACTGAGCCTTTTTTTTAAAACAGATGAACAGGATAAAAGTCACTCGATGTGTGTCAAAAGAGATGATGGGAGAATTTGTGAGAGGAAAGTCAACTAAACATGGAGATTGGAATCTATAAATCTATATGTCTCTGACTTGAAGTATCTAGGAAAAGGAATAAACTTGAGCATGCTAAATTATTGTTTTGTCATGATAAGCTATGAAATCTTGAGAAACTCATTCTCTATCTCTTCATATGTGTTATATGGGGTACAAAATAAAAGGGCTCATCACCATGCTTTCCTGGATTTTCTCATCTTTAGCAGTCTCAGATTGCGTACATCCTCTTACTACCATGAGATGTGTGTTCTTCCCTCTCCATCATGTGTGAAAACCCACTTATAATCCCTGCAGAAAGAATATTCAATAATTGCTTGCAGCTTTAGCTCCAGAATGAGGCACAACAAAGACCCAAAAGAATGTTTTTGTTTGTTTTTATTAAATTTTTGACAACGTCTTTTACATATACTATGACACTATGTTAAGGTCCATCTAACTTCTTTTTCTTTGGGAGAATGGTTGGGTTTTAAGATCACCATACTTATTAGACATAGGTTAGCATTGTCACAGAGGCAAAATAGTTTTTTTCAAGGCCACTTTATATCTAGGCTTAGATTTTGGAGGCTCAGAAGGAAAACTCAGTGGTTCCATGTTTCACTCTCAGGATTCCTAGCTTTCTAACAAACACAATATTCAGCAGGTAAAATATGGTTATTTCCAATAAGGATCTCCATATCTGTGGGGAGAGAAAAGTGGATAGTGATATTTCCCCCTTTCTAGGCCCCAGTGTTAGGAGCAAAGATATTACAAACACAAAAAAATTTGAGAACAAAACAAATATACTGGAGTCTCTTCAAGGCAAAATAGGCTTGGCTTAATGATCACTGTACAGTCTTCCATGTACTTTATCTTTAATTTGGTAAAATTAACTCCTGCACCAAACACCCAGGATTTCGGTGAATGTTTCATGCATGCATGTATGCAAACATAGACATACATACATACACACACCTCATTATTTTATTTGCTATTTCTAAGCAGCCACTAGTTCAATGAAGATTCTCTTGTTACATAATTTTTTCTGTGTCAACTAGATAATTTTGGGCTGCATGTAGTGGAAATACAAAAATTAAAGTAGCATAAATGAGTTAGAAAGTTTGTTCATGAAGAAATGTAGAGGCAGGTTATCCAAGGCTGTGTGCATATGTAGAAGGTATAAGTGAATACAGGGAACCAGCAATAGATCTTTCCTGTGAACCTTCCATAGACATAATTCTGAGCTTGAATTTTATAGTATTCATTATATAATTATTAAATAATCATCATATTACTTATTATATAATTATTAAATAATAAATATTGTCATGTAACATTAAATAAAATATTGTGTAATATGTTATATAATGTTTTATATAAAGCAAAGAGGAGAGCTTCTATACCAACTTGCCTACTATTTGTCTTCTAGCAAATAATTCATTAATTCATCCCTCAAAGAGGCAATTACTCATGACAGATGCAAGAGCATAATATTTCTGGGGAAACTATGTCCATTTTATCAGGCATTCAGTCCAGTGAGAAAGAGAAGCAACATTAATACCCAAGAAAATGAAGGCTATTCGGTATGCAGGAAAGATCCAGGATATCATAATAGAGAATATCAGGAGAATCCTTCTTTTTATAGTGGGGTTGGTGAAGAGATAGAATTCTACAAAAATGGCTTGGGAAAGAACTCTATAGAAAAGGCTTTTAGACCAGTCAGGATTTGCAAGGAGGCAGATCTTTTGTACATGTTTTCTACCAATCAAGTGTAAGTTGTCATCCTACTTAATTGAACCTGAGATATGCATAAGAAAGCATACATTATATTATTACCAATTGCCAGTCCTATACAATTCTATTTAATCTATTTCATCTATGAGAAGATAATAAGGCACATTTAATGCAACTAAGACTTGATTAGGGCTTCTTCAGATTCAACAGCAAGAAAGAAGCATGCTAGTGTTAGAACTCAAAATACAGTTCATTAGAGAAAACTAATGAATTTTAGACCTTTTACACACAGCTCATTAAAGAAAACAAGATAGAATTCTCAATACTTTGCATACGCAACTCATAAGAGAAAACTAGTCTATTTCTAAGCATTTTTCTGTTACAAAAAGCAAGCCGGAGGCTTTTAAAGGTTCTGCCCATAAAGAACTTATACACCAACCTGGGCCAAAAGGGTCACCCAGCCTAAAGCATCATATTACAACTCCCCATACCTAATTGCTTTTCAGACTAAACAGCACAATTTACAGTCAGCTCTGGGAGAATGACGTCTCCCCTTCCACTGCTGCTCCACACTGAGGGATTCCAGCATTTTCCTTGGAGACATTAGACAGAGGTCTGCAAGACTAAAGATCTTTGGACTCAAAGGCAACCATTGTGAAAAATCCAAAGAGAGTTTTATGGGAGGAGGCGGAAGAACTAAGTGCTATTGCAGGCTCATGCACCACAGAGGGGCCACCCCAGATAAAGTTCTGCAGAATTCATCTGGAGAGGCCATCATGACACAGAGGTCAACCAGAAAGCCAACAAATTAACTGCCTTCAGCTCATTCCTGTTTTTAAGTAATCAAATAACTCAAACTCAGGTAGACAACCTTAATCCCCAGAAATAGCCTGCTTTATAAATCACTCACAGAAAATTATTCAACATATCCAAGCCCCTCTTTGCGATATAAAGTAGTTATTTTTAGATTATGAACAGGTCTTTTTAAACAAGTCAGATTATCTTTCAGCATCAACACTTTAAAAAAGAAAACCTCAAGTTCACAATGCCTTCTCCTTTAACAACATATCTTCGTCCATTGCTAGGCAAAATCCTTTTATTTGTAATCAAGGGCTAAACTTTATGAAAGCATGACTCTACATCTGAAGACATCATCTCATTGTTCTGTCTGTATGTGCTGAGAACATGGTGAGAGTTCAAAGTCATTTGTGGGGGATTTCCAGCCTTCTTTACTCCTCTCTGCTTGTATTGCAACTTCCAGTTGATATTATGGGAAAATGTATACATGTTGACTAACACTGAGAGGGAATGAAGAATATTTGTGGAAGATAAGCTAGTCTTATGTTATTTTCACGTGGGTTCTGTCAATTATTCAGTGATTATGTTACTATTAAGATTGGGTGCATAATCATCATCTGCTCACAGTGAATTGGGTCATGTTCACTGAGAGGACCAGTGATATTTTTAAGTTTCCCTTCAGCAGGTCTGTGGCAAGTCTGATATCCTGCTGACTTTTCTTAACAAACATTGCCCATTTGGGGGCAAATCTTGAATTTAAACTTGTTAACTGTGTCTTAGTAGCTGTGTAGTAATAATCAAGTTCCAAAAAACATTTCCTATGTTTCATTGTCTCCTCTACAAAATGGGATGCTAACAATGACAGTGTAGTACATGTGAAACATGAAACACATAGACTATCACTGCTGTTCCTGTGCTATTAGTTATTATTATCATGATCAGCATCATTATCTTCACTGTTTTTCATCATTATCAGCATGAATATCTTAGAATACTTATTACTCTCTAGTAATGTATATGCCTCGTTAGGCTCAGAGAGATAATACTGTGGGTAGGGCGGTCTGTCTCTCTCTCTGTCTGTCTCTCCTTTTTTCCTTTTAGATACTTCTTTTTAGCCAGATACTGAATAATCATTTCACTTTCTATTTTGTTTTTGTGCAGTTTGATCCCATTCAGATTCATTTAAATTTTTCTTGAAATTTCTACTTTCTAACCTTGGTTCTGATTCTTTGCCATTTTCAAACCCACAGTATATTTAGCAGCAACACACAAGGTCATCCTGGGATTAAGAAAACCTCTCTGAACATCTTACAAAATTTTCCAGTTCCAGACAGTGTGTGGAATCTTTGAAGGATGAACCAGTATTTTCTTCTGTCAGCATCAAGTAATCCATCCAGCATTCTTTCTGTGATGGGTTGGTTGTTCGTTCTTGACTGTCATACTGCTTCAAAAATGTAAGCTTACTCCAATATACAATGGAATTTCTTTATAAATTTAGAAAGAAAATTGGATTTTCTTATTGATCCCAAAACTTGTCTACAACAAAAAGACCTACGCAGCATACCAAGGCCCCTGAAGAAGAAATCTTAGTTGACTTTTTTTTCTCCAAACTCCTTTTCTTTATGAAGTTTTTACCAAAGACAAGAGTGGAGGTAAAGAAAAAAATATTATTTTGTACTCTCTCTAGTCACTGTTTGAAGAATAGAATGATAAGCCATGAACCAAACTTGGGAAAGACAACAGAACACAAAAGTGAACTGAATGCTTATTGGACACTTAAGCAAACAGTGAGGAAATTAGCTGGATGAACTTGGGATGATAAAAAATAGTGTGTGACTCTGACAACAAGATTGTATGCCTTCAAAAGGTTATAAAGTACAAGCAATTGGCACTTTTGAGCTGGATGTTACAGGATCATGACATTCTTAATTAACATAATTTTGGTCATAAGCAGAGAAATTTATTTGGGGGAGCTGAGTTCATCTACATGGTGTTCTAGAGACCTCAGGGCCTCTTCCAGTGATTTGGGGCCACCTCAGTGATTGATTCTAGGCCAGCTGGGCTCACAATTAAATGCAAGGGTCCATGAATGTAGTGTTATTTAGACCCTGCTCTATGGAATCTAGCAGTGCTTGGGGCCTTCAGGGCCAGATGTTTATATGGTACAGGAGATCAAAGGAATCTCCCTAATTGCTACATTATTTCTACTTCTCCCCAAATTTATTCTTTATTTATGTACAAGCTTATAACTAAAGAAGTAGGCTTATTTATTTATTGTATTTTTGTTTGCCTTTTGGAGACATTCCTGACAATGCTTGTGGGGCTATTCCTGGCTCTTGCCCAGGAGCCACCCCTCTCAGTGCTCAGGGGAACAGGAACATAAGAGGTGCCAGGGATTGAACTAGGGTCACAACTAATGTAGTTTTATACAAACAACCCTAATTCTACCTTAATTCTTGTACTATCTCTCTGGTCCCTGGATTTTTCTATTAAAGCTTCCCTATTTTCAAAAGCTCACTTGTGATGGAACCTAGAGTAAGAATCCCTTAGGGACAGATCTTTATCTGATATCCCCTGCAATTTCTGTCAAAATTAGGTTGCTGTGAGGATGTTAATAATGTCCAAAAATAATCTCTGGTGAATAGGGACATCTTCAAAGTGGTTAAACTGTCTGTAATCTCCAGAGCTTTCAAGGGGCAGGAAGGTGGACTACCCAGTCACTGCCCCGCCTTCTTTGAGACTGAGTCCTA
>PVKC010016860.1:0-20547 GCA_004027635.1 Crocidura indochinensis
CACACACACACACACATCCCTCTCTTGGGAAGCATTGGAGCTTCAGAACGCTCAGTGATAGTTTCAGGGCTGCTGTCAACTGCTCCAGCCTCAGAACATTTAATGTGGCCAAAGGTAATGATGCTTTTGCTGATTCAAGTCCCATACTGAGCATGTGCAGTAGCATTCCATTTTCTCAACAACTGTTAGACAAGAGTATTACAATTAATTTTTTTCACAATTAATTTTTTGATTTTGTGTTTACATTTTGGGCCACACCTGGAGACACTCAGGGACTGCTCCTGGCTCTGCACTCGGAAATTACTCCTAGTGGTGCCTGCTTAGGAGATCATCTAGGATGCTGGGGAAAACGCCGGGATTCGAACCAACCACCATAGGTCCTGAATCGGCTGCTTGTAAGGCAAATGTCGCTGTGCTATCTCTCTGGCCCCTAATTTTAATTTTGAAAATCATATAATTTACACATGACTAACCTGATCATGAGATCCCCTTTCTGAGCTCACCCCACTGGAAGGGGCACAGATTTGTCCTCTGCTGTTCTGTTAATCTTTTAATACATAGAGTCCCACAAAGTTACTTCCTACATCTACAAATGCTATTAAATTATTTCTTGATATTTTAAAATTTCTCCCTTCTAGGTAATTTTCTTTCCCCAGAAGTATATTTACACCATTTCTTAACTATTAGTTATGTATATACTTCTGTTTTTATTTTACTTTCATCTCAAGAAATATTTTTGTGTTGACTAAATAGTCTAAAACACAATTTCCTTAATATTTTAGATATTCCCATGTTTAAATGAATATTTTTATAGGGTTATTTTTGTGGGGGGGGGGCACACCTGCTGGCGTTCAGTGATTTCTCTTAGCTCTGTGTCCAGAGGCAATGAATCAAACAGGGGTTAGCTGCATGTAAGCCAAGCACCTTTATCCCTATATTATCTATCTCTCCATTCCCAAATGTATTTTAAGGCATATTTTACACTTTGGAACCAGCCAGAATTTTTTTTTAATTTGGGATCACACCTCTTGGTGCTTAAGGGCTACTCCCAGGTCTATGAATGTGAGTTGCTTATAGTGGGTACTAAAATACCATACAGTGCCAGAAATCAAATCCAGGGTCCCACTCATGCAAGGTAAGTATTCTATTTCTTTTTCTTTTTCTTTTTTTAATAATTTTATTGAGACCAAAGTGAATTGCAAGTCTTCCACGGTTGTATTTCAGGCACATAGTGACAGTGAATTGGGGCCCTTCCCACAACCAGTGTTGACCTCCCTCCACCATTGTTCTTAGCATGTCTCCCATACCTCCACCCTTAGCCCCCCGGATAGCTAGTGAAGCAGCTTTTGTATATAGCTTGTTGTCTTTTGAGTCTCTTAATTCTATTGTTGCTGACTTTGGGTTGGGTATTTAGGTATGACCCTATTTTATTTCCACTCAAAATATTCTATTTATAAGCCACAATCTAGCCTCCCATCTGGAATACTTTTGTAAATTCTACCTTCTCTCCTCCCCTTGGGATCAAATGCAGATATTTTTTATTTGGTTGATTGGTCTGGTTTGGGAGCCACTCTTGGTTGTACTCAAGGTTTATTCTTGATTCTATGTTCAGGGATCACTCCAGGCAGCTTTGGGAGACCATATGTGGTGGTGAATATTGAAGTCAGATCAACCATATGCAAGGCAACCTTACCACTATAATAACTCTCTGGCTCCCAGAGACACCAGAGACAGATATTTAGCTCTGCCTACAGACTATTAAATACAGATAAAAATCTCTTTTATGTCACAAAATTTTGAGAATATAAATTTTCTACATGAGTTTTTCTCTTTGGTTTGGTTTGGGGCCAAACTGGCAATACTCAGGGGTTACTCCTGGCTCCGCACTCAACAATAACTCCTGGTGGTGCTTAGATAGGACTCCTATGTGATGCCAGGGACCAAATCCAGACTGACTGCTTGCAAGGAAAATGCTGTACTATTATTTCTCCAGCCCCTCTGAATGAACTTTTGGTGGTTGAAGGGCAGTTGTTTTGTTTTGTTTTTTGGTATTTGGGTCACACCCAGCGGTGCTCAGGAGTTAATCCTTGCTCTGCACTCAGAAATCGCTCCTGGCAGGCACAGAGGATCACATGGAATGTTGGGTTTCAAACTACTGTCCATCCTGGATCGGCTGCTTGCAAGGCAAACACCCTACCATTGTGCATCCCTCGGACCCCTCTGAATGAATTTTTATCTTTTAAATCCTAAAGTAAACCAGAAAGCAATTTTACTAATAGTGTTTGCCTATAGTTCACCTTGTTAAGATGCCTCTAGAGAAGACTAAACCCACTTACACTGGATTTAAAAAGAGATTGGTTGGGCCAGAGTGATAACACAGCAGTAGGGTTTTTGCCTTGTATGCCGCCAACCCAGGACCAGCCTGGGTTTGATCCCCATCATTCCATACAGACCCCCGAGCCTGCCAGGGATAATGTTTAAGTGCAGTGCCAGGAAGAACCCCTGAGCACTGCCAGTTGTGGCCCCAAAACCAAAAATATAAAAATAAAATAGATACAATAAAAAGAGATATGTTTGGGGCTGGAGAAAAAGTACAGTGGATACGGCATTTGCCCTGCATGTGACCAACCAGCAATCAATCCTAGGAAACCCATATGATCCCCTAGTACCACCAGGCGTAGTTATTCAATGCAGAGCCAAGAGTAACTCCTGAGCATCATAGGTTATATACCAAAAAAATAAATAAAACCAATAAATACAGCTAGAGTGATAACATAGCTTTAGGGTGTTTGTCTTGCATGTGCATCTACCCGGGTTCCATCCCAGCAACCCAGATAGTCCTCCCAACCTGCCGGGAGTGATTTCTGAACTCAGATCTAGGAGTAACCCCTGAGAGATGCCAGGTGTGACCCAAAAAATAAAAAAATAAAAAAATTAATTAAAGAGATCAGTTTGAGCAGCCCACATCACAGGAATTATGGGAGAGTACCATACATAACATCTTTTCCTGAACCCAGAGTTTGTTTTCTAAATTATAAGCCTGTTGTGAATCATGCCTTATGATGTGTATAATCTACTTCTAATACCTAATGCTCGTCTGAACTGGGCAGTGAAATAGCAAAAACAGCTCGGATGGAATCTAAAAGAATAAGAATGAGTAGATTCCATTTCCCTGCTGATTTATTTTAACTCCAGATTTACAGTCTTACATAGGTTGCCAAATAACATGCATGCCAAAGATTGTGTGGGAGTCATGGAGCTTTATTTAAATAGTCACTGTCATCCATTGCTGGCAGACTCATTGATCTTTTAGAAATAGAAACTTTCCCCCCAAAGCATGCTGAAACAAAAACGTTAACAAATCAGTGTAATAAGCAAAGCTCAAGGAATTTACACCTTGTGGCCCAACAGCTATTGTGCCCATTGCTCTCTGTGCCAGGCCTTTTTCATAAATGTCTCTTTCACCTGCTGAAGAAGGGGATAAGACTAAAACAATTCTTTTTTAAATTCCAGAAAAAAATTGTTACTCACACCACACACATTTGGTGACTCACTGTTGAATACATTTGTTTAGCACCAATTTCTAGTCTCTTTCTAGTCTCGCTAGGTTTAACCCCACCAGCTTTACTAAACTATTATTCCAGGACTGCAAATTCATCCCTGGTTCCTTGAAGTTTGCAAATTTATTCTCTTTTAGCTCCCCATCTTTGCAGCAAAGAGCCAGATTCCTTCCAATTTCATTTCAGTCTACTGAACTACAAACTACATGACATTCCTTCAGGAGGAAACTATATTGAGGTTTCTACCAATTATCACTCTGTCTCTGCTCCCCAGATCCTGTCTGTATTTGGGTCTCCAGTTGTATTTGGGTCTTGCATTCTGGTTCAGACAATAGGGAGGAGAATCATGTAGGGAACTGTGATCTTCCCACTTCTCTTTCTTTCCAAGGTAGCCTTCAATACAGCTTAGTGTGGGCCTGGCCTTGAAAACTCAGTCAAGCTCTTGGTGAAAATGAATCAGTTCTAATTGGTAGTGAGTTCATTTGCCATAATCAATATAAGAACTAGATGAAGAAAACTCTCTTAATTAGTAAAAATGTCTGAAATAGAAAAGTTACATGTAGAATAAATAACTTGGGGAGATACATATTTGGGATTCGAACTATCTTGTGTATATCAAAATGTAAACCATAATCAAGGAAAATTTTGAATCAGAGCACTGTTTAAGTATTGGTATTTGCCTTTGACATAGTCATAGAAACACCTGGGATGTTTCCTGAGTAACTGAGGTGTCTGGGTGCACAAATTTCTTGTTTGTTATGATTGGGTCTTGATTTTTTTAATATAATTCTAAATCAACCAATCCAAGGATATTTGAAAATTCTCTAATTAAAAGTCCAGAGGGAGACACGAAGAGCTACATTGGGCTGAGTGCTCATTTTGTATGCAGGAGGCTCAGCTGATTCTCAACACTGACTGATTTTCCTTTCTAAGACCCACCCCACTCTCAAGCAGAGAGAACAGAGGTAGAAATAGCCTCAACATAGTTGGGTGTGGCCCTAAAACAAAAACAAAAAAAATGAGGAAAATTAAAATTTTATTTTGATGACAAATTTCTTCATTTTTATTTAGAAATTTCACAAATACTGACTGCCAACTCTGGTAGAGGGTGCACTGGGTGGTGTAGGAATGCCAACAACACCATAGCAAAGGACATCTCTATCCCATCTCAAATTGTGTGTGCATCCCTTTTCAACAGCTAAACTTCTTGGGGGCTCAAACAGGGGCCCAGGGAGACCTGCAAATCTCTAATCTTTCTTGTTATGGAGGCTGTTACAGAAATAGCCCCAAAATATCCTGAAACCTCACTTTGAACCACAGACAGCATTTAACAACTAGCATGTTGTATCTCATGTTGTATCTCAATTTTGAAACTATTTCTACTAAATATGGTCTTTAAAGTATTATGACAAACTGGAGGGTTTGTATTTGTTTTCATTTAGTTTTTGGTTTGGGGGTCACACCCAACAGTGCTCAAGGATCACTCCTGGGGCTGCTCAGGAGACCATATGCTGGAGACTGAACTATGTCAGACTCATGTACTATCTCTTTCCTGGAAGATGGCTTATTTTGTTATTGTTTGTTTGTTTATTGATTAGGGGCAATGCCCAGTGGTAACCAGGCTCTGTGTTCAGGGATCACTCCTGAACACAGACAATACTGGGCACCATAGATCAAACCCAAGTGTCTTACCTGTTTTGCTCTGGCCCCCAACCGCTTATAATTAATGAAAACACCAATGTAATTTCTTGAAGGAAGAACTCACTATAAACAGACCCAAACCAACATATTTAGAGGATTTTTCTCTTTTTCCTTCTACATCTTACTTTATTTATTTTGTACTTAAAAAATTTTTTTTTGGTTTTTGGACTACACCCAGTGATGCTCTGGGGTTACTCCTGGCTATGCACTCAGAAATCGACCCTGGCTTGGGGGATCATATGGGATGCCAAGGGATCAAACTGTGGTCCATCCTCAGTCAGCACATGCAAGGTAAACACCCTACCACCTGAGCCACTGCTCTAGCCCCTGTACTTAAAATATTTTTAATAATATCTTTACTTAAGCACCATGATTACAAACATGTTTGTAGTTGGGTTTCAGTTATATAATAGGAATACTCATCACAAGTGCCATTCCTAGGGATATACCCTAGGAACACAAAAACATAATACAAAAATGCCTTCTGCACACCTATATTCATTGCACCACTATTTACAATAGCCAGAATCTGGAAACAACCAAGATGCTCGACAACAGATGAGTGACTAAAGAAACTGTGGTACATCTACACAATAAAATACTATGCAGCCTTTGGACATGGAAATTATTATGCTGAGTGAAATAAGTCAGAGAGAGAGATAGACACAGAATAGTTTCATTATTATTATTATTATTATTAGTTTCATTATTGTCATAATGCCCAGAGATGAGGGCTGGAAGGATGGCCAGGATATGAAGTTTACTGCAATGATTGGCGAGTGCAGTTAGAGAAATAACTACAGTGACAACTATCATGACAATGTTAATGAGAGAGAAATAGAATGCCTGTCTCAAATACAGGCAGGGGGTTGGGAAGAGGTTACATCTTTTTGTTGTTGTTGTTTTTGTTTTGTTTTTGGGTCACACCCGGCAGCGCTCAGGGGTTACTCCTGGCTCCATGCTCAGAAATTGCTCCTGGCAGGCACGGGGGGACCATATGGGGCACCGGGATTCAAACCGATGACCTTTTGCATGAAAGGCAAACACCTTACCTCCATGCTATCTCCCGGACCCCAGAGGTTACATCTTATTTTAAAGAGAAATACATGAAGTTAGAGAAAATAAATATAAAAATGTTAAAAGAAATAAATACTGTATATATGCACTCAAATGTAAATAGCAATTCTTTATTTTTTTGTACTTGAAGGAGGACTTTGGCATAGATCCATAACTTCTATATTGAAAATATTTAAATGGAACTATAAATGTTCTTTGGAATCAGCAGAACACTTAAATGCGACTCTTACTAAAATACAAACTCCACTTGACCTAGACTGTCCCCTGCCCAGACTGGGTACTTCAAAATAAATTTAAAAAATCAAATACAATAACTAAACAGACAAATAGGGCAGTCTAGGGAGCTATAATAACTAGAATCTGTGTTCTATATTTCTCCTTTCTATTTTACTTTGCCCTGGGTAGGGGTAGAACCTTTTGCATCTTGATTTAGAACTGTATTGCTCCAGTGCTTTTTTCTAATACATTGTGCAATTTCATCAGTCATTACTGAACTTAGGTGATTTTCTTCCTAATATAGTCTAGTTTTTCAGCTGGATAGTAGTGGTGGGGCATTATAGCTTTGAAGGGAGCTATAAGCCTGAAAGTAAATGTTAACATAAAGTCATTATGTTTTCGGCCTATAATAAATAAAAGACTGAGTTCCCAAAATGTCAGTTAATCCTCAAGTAGATGATGGCATGAAATCATTTCCGTTCCCTTTGCTGTTTGTGATGGTTTAGGGCAGCACACTACACTGGCAGGGCTGTTGTCCCATTAGCTGTGGCACTCTATAGAGGCTACATATCTGGCTTCAGGGCTTGCCCAGGGGACTGGAGCGATAGTACAGAGGGTAGAGCATTTGCTTTGCATACTGCAGAGCCAGGAGTAACGCCTGAGCATCGCTGAGTGTGGCCCAAACACACTCCCCCCGCAAAAAAAGTGGGTCAGTTGAGTCTCAGCCCAGTCAGGCTGCTTTGTGTCTCCATCCTCCTCCTCAGTTTAAGTGTAGGCCTGCAGAGTGAAGATGCTGGGGCCAGAGAGAAAACACAGTGGTAAGTGATTTGCCTTGCACTCTGTAGACCTAGGATGAACCTGGGTTCAATCTCCAGCATCCCATATGGTCCTCCTGAGCCTGCCAGGAGCGATTTCTGAGCATAGAGCCAGGACTAACTCCTGAGCATCATAAGGTATGCCCCCACCAAAAAAAAAAAAAAAGCAAATAAAAAAGTTAATTTAAAAACAAAGAGTATGATAGTATAAAATATAGATTTATACAACACACACACACAAGTAAATCTTTAGAAGAGTGGTGAGAGGCAAATGGATGGGGGAAGAAAGTGGACTTTAGTGAATGAATTGGCATTGAAATATTGTATGCCTGAAATTCAGTCATGATTACTTTGTAATTTCATGGTGCCTGAATTTTTAATTGTTTAATTTTCCAATAAAATTAAAAAAAAATAAGAGTGTGTAAAAGGGAGTCAGAGAAAATAGTACAGCAGGTAGGGTTTTTGCTTTACATGTGACTGGTCCAGATTCAATTCTCTGAACCCTATCTGGTCCCCTGGGCATGCTGGGAGTAATCCCTGAATGTAGAACTGGGAGTAAACCCTGAGCACCCATCTGAGTGTCCCCCCAAATCTCCAAAAAAAGTGATAAAAAGCAGATATATGCTGCCTCTTGAGTATATATTTTCTTTCTTTTTTTATTGAAACCATTGTGATCTACAGAGTCCTTTATAGTTGAATTTCAGGCATACAGTGAATGAGGGCCCTTCCCACCACCAGTGTCCACTTCCCTCCACCTATGGCCCCAGAGTGCATCCTGTCCCACCACCCTTTGCCCCCTGGCCTTCCAGTGGAACAGGCCTCTTTAAGTTTAGATTGTTAAAGTCGATGCATAGTCCCTTGATTCTATTATCATTGACTTTAGCTTGTATATCTATTTCTGTCCTTATTTATTTCCCCGCCAATTCATCCGAGATCACTTGATCCCTGTCCCCCACCCTTTCTTTATTCCTTTCCACCTAGTTTTATTAGAAAAATGAGGGGAAATGTGGTAAACCAAAGTAATCTGTGTTCCAAGATTCTATGAAAACGATGGGAGACCCGATTTAAAAGGCAAGCGGTAACAAAAAATACAATAATAAAAAAGGGGGTGTGTGGCAGGTTTGGTTTTCTTGGTTTTTGTTTGCTTGTTTTTGCATAGGCACAGCAAAATTGAGCATATCTTTTCTGACAGCTCAGATCTCCTTAGAAGATGGTGCTGTTAAAGATAAGTGGATGGGTGGCCAAAGAGATAGCACAGCGGTAGGATGTTAGCCTTGCATGCAGTCAATTCAGGATGAATAGTGGTTCGAATCCTAGCATCCCATATGGCCCCTTGTGCCTGCCAGGAGTTATTTCTGAATGCAGAGCCAGGAGTAACCCCTGAGTGCAGCCAGGTGTGATCCAAAAACCAAAAAATAAAAAAAAAGATGAGTGGATAAAGGAACTGTGGTACATTTATACAATGGAATACTATGCAACTATTAGGGAAAAGAAGTCATGAAATTTGCTTACATATAGATTGATATGGAGCATGAGTGAATTGACTCAGAGGAGAGGGAGAGATATAGAGTATTATGCTGAGTAAATTGAGTCAAAGGGAGAGGGATAAGCATAGAATAATCTCATTTATTTGTGGAATATAAGAAAATTAAGTATGACCATAATATACAGAGACAATAGAGAGAAGGCCAGAAGGATCAGTCCATGGTAGGAAGCTCACCACAAATAATGGGGAGTGCAGTTCGGGCAATGAAGGAACCACTATGACAATGATCATTGGAAATGACCGCTCTGGAAAAGAGTGGGACATTAGTGACAGGAAATCTTCATGGGTGAAAGGTGAAAGGTGTAAGGCTGAAACTCAATCACAAACAACATTGTAACCATGCTGTTTAGATAAGAGAAAAAATATAGAGTAATGTAGGAATATTTCTAATAATGTATTTTCTGGTTTAGTAAACAGATATAAAGATATTTTTTTAAAAGATGGTCCTGGGGCCTGGGAGATAGCATGGAGGTAAGGCATTTGCCTTTCATGCAAAAGGTCATCGGTTCGAATCCCGGTGCCCCATATGGTCCCCCGTGCCTGCCAGGAGCAATTTCTGAGCATGGAGTCAGGAGTAACACCTGAGCACTGCCGGGTATGACCCAAAAAAAAAAACAAAAACAAAAACAAAAAAAAAGATGGTTCTATTTAGGTGGAAGTAGGAGTCTGGGAAGTTCAATAATCTAGTTAACACAAGAGTCATTTTTTATTTGTTCATTTTAAATCTTAGCTACAGGGGAGTCAGTGCATAGACACTGGAAATAGTTAAGGGCAGGGCTAGCAGACATAACATAGAGGTACATAAGTCAGGCAATTTTCTCTTGGCAGATGGCAGGGAAACAGCACTTTTTATCCATGTGCACAAGGCCAAAGAACAAAAAAAAAAAAAAAGAAAGAAAAAGGGACAGATTGGAGCAGATCCACAGGCCCTGAGAGGGTGGCTGCAGGGTTCCAGCAGCACGGTCTTGATCAGGATGACAGGAGGGAACAGGATAAATGACATACTACACTAAAAAGAAAAAAGTGGCAAGCGGATGGGACACATAATGTGATATACAATAAACGACAAGAAACCTGGACATGGGAGGACATGAGAGAACAACCTACTTCAATTTTACAATAAAGACATCAATAACATATCATAAACATTTGGAGTTCAGTGAGCTAATTTTATACACAGAAACTCAAGGACCCAGTCTCAAGAAGCTAAGACTACCTTCGCAATAATACTGTCAGGTCTCTGGGTTTAAAAGGAGCAGCAAATTTTGGAAAGACCAGCATCGAAGGCAATAACTTGGTTATCACTGCACCATCAAAAGGTATAGCTGAACTTTATACATAATTTTAGAATTCTTGAAATTAACCCTGGAGATCTGGGAGCTACTTGAGAAATTCTAGATAAAGAAAAAACGGTGTCCTTAGCAGAAGTGGTCGTGCAAAACAGGGGTAGTTTGAACGTAATCTTCTTAAAACAATGGTGGACAGTGTATGGCCCTAGGAACAGTGTTACTTCTATGCAAACATATTAGGGGTTAAGGGGGAGGCTGCAGCAGCTGAAAGTCAGTTTGCAGAAGTAGGAAAGGTGGCAGAAAAATTCCTCCTCCTAGTATGAACAGTAGTTCACTCAATCACCCTGGAAAACCTTCCTGATAATCGCCCTGGCTGGGCAACTGTTCATTCTTTATGTGATGCTCTTAGGAGGTTCTTGCATAATTAATTTCCTCACCTGCTTTATTCAGGCATGCATAGAATCAGTTAAGATGCTTGTGCTGGGGCCCGGGAGATAGCATGGAGGTAAGGCGTCTGCCTTTCATGCAAAAGGTCATCGGTTCGAATCCCGGTGCCCCATATGGTCCCCCGTGCCTGCCAGAAGCAATTTCTGATCATGGAGCCAGGAGTAACCCCAGAGCACTGCCGGGTGTGACCCAAAAACAAAAACAAAACAAAACAAACAAAAAAAAAAAAAGATGCTTGTGCTAAGGTGCCAGTATGTGCCCAAAAGGGATGGGGATGAAGAACTTCAAGGAGAAACAAGGACTTGACTCGGGTCCATAAGAAGAGGAGAAAATGTGTCCTTCTGAGCAAGAAGAATGCCATTTTGTAAATGGCTCCATGTTGTAAACCTCTTAGGCTTCTCTTTCTCAAGTCTAAGTTTCCATTTAACACTGTCCCAAGACCTCTAGCAAGCTAGAACCTACTCATCCCCTCCTTATATCAACTGACTTGGAACCTCCTATGGGAAGTCGCTCTGGCTAGCCAGCTTGGTACTTGTTGGTAGACTGAATAAAGTCTTGCTTTGCTTTAAAAAAAATAAAAAGTGGGCCGGAGAAATAGCACAGCGGTGTTTGCCTTGCAAGCAGCCAAATCAGTACCTAAGGTGGTTGGTTCGAATCCTGAAGTCCCACATGGTCTCCTGTGCCTGCCAGGAGCTATTTCTGAGCAGATAGCCAGGAACAACCCCTGAGCAATGCCAAGTGTGGCCCAAAACCAAAAAAATAAAATAGTATAAATAAAAAGTTAAAAATACTTTAAGGAAAAAAATCATCAATTTATTTTCTGCACTACTGAATTTGTCATGTCTGCAGAAGTTCATGCTTAGAAGTTGCTTGGCATGTTAACATTCAAGAAATATATTAGAGATGAAAGCCTGGGTATATGTAGAAGGCATGAGCAATGCATCTTGGCTAGAATGTAATGGGAAAGAAAAGAAAGATCGTTAAGAAGAGAAACCAAGGTAGTTTCCAAATGCAAGAAATTATAAGATAGTACAGTGGGTTCAGCACTGGCCTTGAACATGGCCACACTGAATTCAATTTCTGGCACTCTATAAAGTTCCTCAATTCCTGCCAGAAGTAATCTCTGAGCCAAGAGTCAGGAGAAAGCCTTGAACACCACTGGATATGGCCCAGAAACAAACAAGCAAAAAAAGACAACATGGGGACTGGAAAAGAATTATCAAGCTGGGGCCAGAGCAGTGGCACAGCAGTAGAACTTTTGCCTTGCACGTGACTGACCTAGGAAGGACTGAGGTTTGATCCCCCAGTGTCCCATATGGTTCCCCAAGCCAGGATCAATTTCTGAGTGTAAAGCCATGAGTAACCCCTGAGCATCACTTGGTGTGGCCCAAGAAACAAAAACAGAACAAAAAAAGAACAATCAAGCCCAGGATTAATCAACCTTGGTACAATTGATATTCGATGTTGGTAATTATTTTCTGCAAGGACTGCCCTATTTGTTTAACATCTTTTGTCTCTCCCCATTAGAAGCCAGTGATACTCTTGTCCTTGTGATAACCTGATAGGAGTCCAAACATTCCCAAATGGGGCCTACGTAGACTGTGTCTGATTTAAAATTACTGGTAAAAAATGTAGAAGGAAATTTGGAAAGAGTTTGTTGAGGAGGAACTGGAGAGATAGAACTGTGCATAGGACATTTGTCTTGCATATGGCCCACCATATGCATCCCAGCATCCTTTGTGTTCTTCCAAGCCTAACAGGAGTGATTCCTAAGCACAGAGCCAAGAGTAACCCCTGATTACATGGAATCATTGAAGATAAACTCCAAATGTTTTTGATATTGATGTCTTTATCACTGCTGGATGTGGCCCAAAAACAAACAAAAAAAAAAAGAGTATATCGAAGACTTGAAAACAGTTAACCATGATAAAATCTTCAGAGATAACTGAGTAAAATGAAGGCTAAAGGGGCCAGTGTACAACCTCCCATGAAATCAATGAAGATGATCACTAGTCTAGTTGGCTGACTATCTGATAAATATTAAAGGAAATTTAAGAGTTAAAGGAATATGTTTTGCTGATCTGGGTGACCCAATAAAGGTTTCTTCCATGCTCACAATTATGTATCCAGCTGACCTTCAAAGAAAATCTCGGGGCCGGGCGGTGGCGATGGAGGTAAGGTTCCTGAGCTAACCTAGGATGGACCGCGGTTCGATCCCCCAGTTCCCCATATGGTCCCCCATGCCTGCCAGGAGCGACTTCTGAGCGAATAGCCAGGAGTAACCTCTGAGCGTCACCGGGTGTGGCCCAAAAAACCAAAAAACAAACAAATAAAAAAAAAAAAAAAGAAAAGAAAATCTCTTAAATTCTGTTGTCAGTTATCCACTTCATTTCATGGAAAAACAATTATGTATTTGCTGCCTACTCAAGTCGCATAGAATAAAATAAAAATCCAAGGAACAATGAATTGCTATGTGGTATAGCCCCAATGCATGATGAAAACCAAAATACAGTTTTTATGTCATCAAGTAACCAAGAGTTAAGCAATAAAATTTGACCAGAATTTAATGGTAGTTGTGGAGGTTGAGTTCATGAGTTCAACTGAATGTGAAGGTGACAGGTCCAGAGTTGATCTAAGCAGAAAGTATTGGCATTGAACTCACCCAGCATTCAAACCCTGCTCAAACAAAGCTCTGGTGACTAGTTGTAGCCCTTCCCCCAACTTCCTGTTTCCCTAACCTCTTCTTTTGGTATGTAGAAGTCCACCTGGATTAAGGGTCTTATATAATAAAGAATCTGGGGAGGGGGCTGGAGAGAAAGAGAGAGAGA
Source organism: Crocidura indochinensis (assembly GCA_004027635.1). Classification (NCBI taxonomy): domain Eukaryota; kingdom Metazoa; phylum Chordata; class Mammalia; order Eulipotyphla; family Soricidae; genus Crocidura; species Crocidura indochinensis. The sequence continues at coordinate 13,480 of PVKC010016860.1, forward strand.
GAAGAGAAAGAAAGTGAAAAGAGAGAGAAGAGAGGTGAGAGAGAAAATAGAAGATGGGAAAGAGAAGAGAAGAAAGAAAGAGGTGAGAGAGGAGAGAGAAGAGAAAGAAAGTGAAAAGAGAGAGAAGAGAGGTGAGAGAGAAAATAGAAGATGGGAAAGAGAAGAGAAGAAAGAAAGAGGTGAGAGAGGAGAGAGAAGAGAAAGAAAGTGAAAAGAGAGAGAAGAGAGGTGAGAGAGAGAAAAGAGAAGAGGGGAAAGAGAAGAGAGAAGAAAGAAAGAGGTGAGAGAGGAGAGAGAAGAAAGAGAGAGCAGAGGAGAGAGAAGAGAGGAGAGTGGAAAGAAGAGAAAGGAGAGAGAGGAGAGAGAAAATAGAGAAGAGGAGAGAGAGAAGAGAAGAAAAAGAGGAGAGAGGGGAGAGAAAGCACATGGTGCGTAGGCAGCACAGGGCAGGAGAGAATGAGCACACGGCAGAGGAAGGCCACGAGGAATAAATAAAGTGAGCTGACTCCAATGAATATCTTTTCTGATTACTTGTGTATTATTTCTCTGCCACTACCCTCCTTCATCAGCCCATCCGCCTGAGGGGTTAGGAACTCAGTGCCTGGGGCAGCCTCACCCAACTCAGTGACTTTATTATTTTATTTTACTCTACAGCTGGTGAGTCCTTGAATACCATGATAGGTCCACATAGCAAATAGCCGACACAACTGCCAGCACTTTTTATTTTCTGGGTTTTGAACAATCAAACACATTTTTGTGTGAGATTAAAAAAACAAAAGATCAGGGTTTCTACCTATATCCGAAAGAAAGCATAAACAGAGATTTTTATTTCATGCCCAATTGTAAAATAAAGCATAAGGTTTTAGTGCTGGATTAGTTGCATACAAAGGGTGAATTCCCCCCTTTTCTGCACTCCATTTTAGACCTATAAATCTGAACTGATACAGGATGAGGAGCAAGATGCATTGTGGGCCACGGCCTGTACCTACACAGTCAAGTTCTTCTTGCACCAAACATCACTGGATGGTTTCCTTTTTAAGAGATGCTCACCAAGCAGATTTCAGTTCCTTTAGACCAGGCACTGAGTGGCTCTGGCCCCCACAGTAGCCTCAGCTTCTTGTCGGGCTGAATAAGCATTTGCTGAAAGGATATCAAACACTTCTAAGAGACAGTTCCAGAAAACTTGGTCCTCATAGAAACCTGAAAAACAAGTGATCCAAAGTCAGATCCTCCAATCTCACTTGGCTTCTTAAAAAAAATTTTTTTATAAAATCTCAGGGATGCGCTGGGAACAGAGGTGGAAGGAGGTCAACACCGGTGGTGAGAATGGCCCTAATTCACTGTCGCTATGTACCTTAAATACAACTGTGAAAGACTCATAATTCGCATTGGCCTCAATAAAAATTAGTTAAAAAAAATTAAACTTAGAGGGGTCTTTTTAAAATACTTAAGAAATGGTGATTAAATGTTCAAAAACAAAATAAATCTCAGGGATGGTGTTTACGAGGTGGCAACATTATAAAATATTTCCCGCACCTCTGACATAAATACTGCTACCATTTTGTCTTAATATTTCTGGAGAAACCAAAAGCAGAAGCAGCATCCCAAGTCAGCTATTTTGAAAGACAAAACAAGACAAAACTATTTCGGAGCTGGAGAGATAGCATGGAGGTAAGGCATTTGCCTTTCATGCAGAAAGATGATGGTTCAAATCCAGGCATCACATATGGTCCCCCGAGCCTGGCAGGAACGATTTCTGAGCATAGACCCAGGAGAAACCCCTGAGCTATGCCGGGTGTGACTCCCCCAAAAAATACTATTTTGAGGCCAAAGGGAGGGATAGCAGGTAGAGCATTTGCCTAACAAAGACCATTACTGGTTTGACCTCCCATCTCCTGAGTCTATCAGGAGTAATTTCTGAACCCAGAGTCAGGAGTAAGCCCTGAACATACTGAATGTGGCCCTCATGAAATGAACAAATAGGGGCCAAAGTGATAGCACAGAAATAGGGCATTTGCCTTGCACACAGCTGACCCAGGTTCGATCCCTGGCACCCCATATGGTCCCCGGAGCCCGCCAGGAGCAATTTCTGAGTGCAGAGCCAAGAGTAACCCCTGAGTGCCACAAGGTGTGGCCCAAAAACCAAAATAATAATAATAATAATAATAATAATAATAACAATAATAAAAAGAAATAAAAATAATCAACAACAACAAAAACAATACTACATTTCTAACTCAAATTTATGTTTCTTGCCTGGCAAGAATTTTCTTTTTGTCTTTAGGACAATAAGCTAATAAACAAATTGACTTCCTAGTCCAAGGGACAAAAAAAAAACAAGATCTTGAGCTAAAATGTTGGAGGCTGCAGTATGAAAGGTGACACCCTGATCCTGCTTTGGGCTGGCTTTTGGCAAAGTGCTATTGTTGCTTCCCATGCAGAGTGGCAGATACCAATTCCTGGAGTGAAAATGGAGGCAAGACTGAGTCAGTGGCCCACCTGCAGGCTCGGTCCTCCCTGAACTTTATCCACGGCTCTGCCAGGATCCAAGCATTCCACCGCCCTGAAGAAGTGGCTGGCAAGTCCCATGAGGGACCTCAACTGTGGGAAAGTGCATGGGTACAAGCAAGAAGCAGAGGAAAGTATGGGATGACCTGGGATTCCCCCTATATTTGGGGATGAAACAACCCCTAGGGAGATAGTGCTGATGAAAAGAGCAAGAAAGGTTGGGGTGAAGACAGCCAGATGAAGAGTCACATACTCCTTTCCCTCCACCCATGAAGATCTTTGACCTATGATCTTTGTCCTATGACCCCACATAAGACCAGATGTTCTCTTTGCTAGCAGCATGGCAGGCTTCCGCTGATGTATATACTGTTGCAGGTTTTGCCAGTGCAATAGAACTGTTGATCAAAAGCCAGTTGAGTCTGGAAGGAAGCTCCTACTGGTCAAGCTTGAAAGATTCCACAGGCTGCCTGAATGAGAGAATGAGCCCATCCACTCCTCCTAGCAACCTGGAAGAACGTAAAACCAAGGCAATGAGAGGCATGATGTTTGTCCTGCAGAGCTGGTATAGATAGAGATTCCTTTTTTTAAGTTAATATTTTTAAGCACCATGATTACAAACATGTTTGTAGTTGTGTTTCAGTCATAAAAAAGAACACCCCTTTCACCAGTGCCCCCCCATCTCCCTCCTCCCAAATCCCCTGCCTATCTTCTAGACAGGCATTCTACTTCTCTCACTCACTACCATTGTCATGATAGTTGTTAGTGTAGTTATTTCTCTAACTGCACTCACCACTCTTTGTGGGAAGCTGTATATTGTGAGCCGACCCTTCCGACTCTCATCTCTATCGTCTCTGTGATATTATAATACTATCTTTTACTTTTCTTAAAACCCACAGATGGGGGCCGGAGAGATAATGCCGGAGGTAAGGCATTTGCCTTTCATTCAGAACAGTGGTTCGAATCCTGGCATCCTATATGGTTCCCTGTGCCTGCCAGGGGCAACTTCTGAGCATAGAGCCAGGAATAACCCCTGAGCACTGCCAGGTGTGACCCAAAAAAAAACAAATATCAAACAACAACAACAAAAAAAATAAAACCCAGAGATGAGTGAGAATATTCTGTGCCTCTATGTCTCTCTCCCTCTGACTCATTTCACTCAGCATGTCCATGTCCATTCATGTATAGGAAAATTTCATGACTTCATTTTTCCTGATGGCTGTATAGTAGTCCATTGTGTAAATATACTGCAGTTTCTTTAGCCACTCATCTGTTGTTGGGCATCTGGGTTGTTTCCATAATATATGTTCATGATCATTTGTAAGATATTTATTTTACTTCTTTTGATTTCAAAGTCCTTTCTAAACACATTCTTGTACAAAGTAGTTAAATAAAAATCACTATTTAAAGAAAAACCCTGAAATTAGGTCATGCAATGCAGTGATAGAATGGAGAGTACTGAATGGTCATCTTTCTACTGTAATGTAAGTAGTAATTTTTTTGTTTGTTTTTTTTGGGTCACATCCGGCAGTGCTCAGGGGTTATTACTGGCTCCATGCTCAGAAATTGCTCCTGGCAAGCACGGTGGACCATATGGGACACCTGGATTCGAACCAATGACCTTCTGCATGAAAGGCAAACGCCTTACCTCCATGCTCTCTCTCCGGCCCCAGTAAGTAGTAATTTTAAATGTACTATTTTAAACACGTAAAACAAATTTTCATCATAAAAACTGTTTTGTTGGTAGGGGCCGGTGAGGTGGCGCTAGAAGTAAGGTGTGTCTGCCTTGCAAGCACTACCCAAGGAAGGACCGCCATTTGATCTCCGGGTGTCCCATATGGTCCCCCCAAGTCAGGGGCAATTTCTGAGCGGTTAGCCAGGAGTAACTCCTGAGCATCAAACGGGCGTGGCCCAAAAGACAAAAACAAACAAACAAACAAAAAGTGTTTTGTTGGTAAATTTCCCTATAGGATACATTAATAGGTAAGTTTGGGATTACTAAATAGTGAAAATCTCTCTGAGTTCTCAGAATTTCCCCCCCAATAATTGCTGCTTAGCCTCCATAACAAAATTGTCCTCTCTGAATATTTCATTTTGCTGGAAGAATAATAGTCTAAAGCATGGCGTAAAGAGAGAATATAATTGAAATTTAAGGGCCCGGGAGATAGCATGGAGGTAAGGCGTTTGCCTTTCATGCAAAAGGTCATCGGTTCGAATCCCGGTGCCCCATATGGTCCCCCGTGCCTGCCAGGAGCAATTTCTGAGCATGAAGCCAGGAGTAACCCCTGAGCACTGCCGGGTGTGACCCAAAAACCAAAAATAAATAAATAAATAAATAATTGAAATTTAAAAAAAAATCAAGCAAATTGGGCATAAGGATTTGTTGAAAAAAAAAAAGGCAAAAAATTAAGTGTCCCCTTGGAAGGCCTTTCATTCTCTCTCATTTGACCCTTCTTTGAATTTGTAAACCAGGATGGGAGAAATGATAGGACAAATATTTCAGAGATCTTCCTATGAAATTATCAAGGTGTGAGGATAGAATAGTTGTATCCTCCAAAAGAAAGGGTTGTTCTAAATTTAAAGGTACAGCTTTGTTTACAAAGTTGGACTTATTTTGTTTGTTGAGAGATTATATCCAGCAAGGCTCAGAGGCTGCTCTTGGTACTGTGTTCAGGAATGACCCCTGACAGTACTCAGGGATTATACGTAGTGCTGCGAATCTGAAACCGGATCATTAGGTTATAGGGTAAATACCTTCACCCCTGAGTTGGATGGAAAGCCTTCATTTACCAATGACTGGCTCTAAGCAAGTTTTCCAAATTTCCTGAACCTCAGTTTACTCACACGTGGAAATAATATTTTAAAGTTGTTTTGTGTTAGAATTAAGAGTAAGGGATAAAAGTGACATAAAACACTTATATCAGGACCTACTACATAGTACTAGTACATATATACATAGTATATAGTCAATGTCCAAGTAAGCCTAATTGTATTATTTGCTATAATCCCAATCCCAAATCAGAAGCCCTACCAGATGTTATCTCTGAGTAGAGTCAGGAATAAGACCTGAACACATATAGGTATAGCCCAAAAACCAGAAGAAAAAGAACTGAGAAAGGAGGAGGGAAGAATATGGTTCAACTATTTGGAGATGTATAGGTTTGGTCTTAGGTGATGAGTATGTGGTTTGCTTGAAGGCTAATTCAAAACGTTTTCTCAAAGAGCAATGTCAGCAAGATGGCACAGTAAGCAGCAACAAATGCCAATGCTTCCACTTTCAAAAATAAGCAGAAAGTGTCAGAACCAAATTTGCCCTAACTCTGAAAAGCAATGGAGGTTTTAAAGAAACCAAGCGAACATTGAGAAAAATGAAGTCACTCGGAATCAGTCCTGGCAGTACTTAGGGATGCCAAGGATTGAATCCAAGTCAGCCTCGTGCCAGGCTAGTGCCCTATCCTCTCTGTACTATTGTTCCAATCCCCAATAAAATAGTTTTGGATCTTTTCGTGTTCTATGTCTATGTACTGGTTCCTTTGTGTGGTCTGTGCTGGTTTCTGACTGGTTCTAATCCTCAAAGTCCACACCAGTCTTCCTTGGAGAATACACTGCTGTCCTCCTGTTCTGTGGTTAATGCTCTATATATGTCACTGGAACTCTAAGGTCTGTCTCCCAGGGTCCATACCCCGCAGTTGGGGGGGGGGGTGTTGTTTGTTTAAAATGTTTTAATTCTCCACCAAGAAATTACAAAGTTAATTGTTATTGAGTTTAAAGCACATATGCTTCAACAATCTCTTCACCAGTATCCACTTCTCTCGACCAATGCCCCCAACCCCTGTTTGCCTATAGAAGCTCTTCATTCCTCTTTTTTTCCTTGCTCTTCAGGTCACTTGCCTGTGGGCAAGAACTGTTGCTTTTCTATGGTCAGTTTAGACACAGGGGAGTGGTCAAAAAAATGTTATCCACCTTGGTACCCCTTTTATATCTTTCTCTTTCCTATCCTTATCATTTTTGTTACCTGGCAGGCGAGATTTAGAAGTACCAGTTAGATTAACTAAATTACCTGAAGTCCCTCCTCCAGTTCCATAGTTAAGTGTGAAATCTAGAAAGAACCATACCCACGTTCCACATCTATCCCCAACCCCACCATCACAGAAAAAAGCAATAAGGAAGAGAAGTGGGAGTAGAATTTTTAAAGAGATGGACAAATATATAGAAATATATGTTGCCAAAATTCATTCAAGAAATAGAACATCTTGGGGCTGGAGTGATGGCACAGCAGTAGGGTATTTGCCTTGCACACAGCTGACCCAGGAGGGACTATGGTTCAATCCCCAGGCATCCCATATGGTCCCTCAAGTCAGGAGTGATTTCTGAGTACATAGCCAGGAGTAACCCCTGAGCATCACCAGGTGTAGCCCAAAATAAAGAAAGAAAGAAGAAAGAAGAATGAAAGAAAGAAGAAAGAAAGAAAGAAAGGAAGGAAGGAAGGAAGGAAGGAAGGAAGGAAGGAAGGAAGGAAGGAAGGAAGGAAGGAAGGAAGGAAGGAAGGAAGGAAGGAAGGAA